>CM073770.1:12687942-12828930 GCA_037158775.1 Hetaerina titia
CAACTTTTACTTTCCCGACCCCGAACGATTAAGTACAATTACAATTTTACAGCCGCCATTTTACAATATTTTCACGTTGCTTGCTTTACGCGAGTGAATACATTTTGGCCCTATTTGCATTTTTTGGTGTATTGACAAGTATTGAGGAGTAATTTAGAGAAACTTCTTTGCAGAAACATTTTATTGACTTAGAAATGGTTAAATTTAAACGTTTTTTTATACATAGGCAACACATTTTATGTTAATTAGAAAAAGGGGTTGTGAAAAAATAGCATCATTGGTAAGGAGTGAGTTGTTTGTACCCCGAATTAAAAGAGAAGACACTTGGTAAATTTTTCCCTCACAGTCAATAAAACATTAGGAAAATCCGAAAATGTTGTTACATTGGGATTGCTATCGGACCCAAAGCTACTAAGAAAGTTATTATTGATAGCTGTAGTTTTTTTTAATTAGAGTCATTTATTTCATACACCAAAATTAAGGTCAAAATTTAACACCTTTGTTTACACATGATATCGAAAATATCATGAGAACAAAAATCTTTTCTTACATTTCTCCCACTCTTCAACGTTTTTCTCTCCTTTGGTTTCTCTCCATTAGATCCGCGAATCTTACCCTTGAGCACTCCCCAATCCATATCTATTTCTTAGCGCTCCCACGAATGTAGGATGGCGCATTTCCCACACTGCCATCCTCGCCCACCTCGCCAGTTCAGTTCGTCATCCCCTCTCCTGCGTCCCTCTTGCTCGCCTTCTGCACCCCTTCCTCCCGCCCCATCTCCTCCTCCCGGTGCCTCCAACCGCCTCGCCCCTCCTCCGAATAAAAGACCTCGGAATATCCAAACATCCGTCTCACCAACCGTGCTCTCCATTCTGCCTCCCTCCTCACCCCCCCTCCGGCTCATCCTCCCTCCGCCAACCCTCTCCCCTCCTCCCGATGCCCGCTCCCTTTCACGCGCGCACCTTTTCAAACACCACCACACCCCCCTCCCCGTCCCCGGTCGTCCAGGCAACGATTAAAGCACGGCCCAAGAGACGCGTTTCCCCACTTGAACCATTTCAGAGCCTCCCTTCCCCCAAATCCACCCCTACCCTCCCTCATTCCGAAAACCAAAGCCTTGAAAAACCTCGATTTTCTCCTCTCCCGCCCTCCTAACTCCCACGCACCACTTAGTATCCCTACACCCACGGAAATCTCAATCCTTCGGGTAACTTTCAGTGTTGCCGTTTCACTGATTTTAGGCGCTAAATCCAGCGCTGTTATTTTTCCCTGTAGCGTCTATTATGGCACCCCTCTAATTACCATTTGCTATTCCATTATCCAAACGTCTGTTGGTAATTAGACAATTTCCCTTTTGGTACAATTTTCCTCACAGCCCAAGGTTCCTGAAATAAAGGATATGGATGAGTCTTATTACGACGTAGACGTATTATGTAGACGTAGGTATTGGTCAATCAGTAGTTAGCAATTAACATCATCATAATTTGTCACTCCGTGGGTTGGTTTGCAGAAGATATCCAGACTGCCCTGTTCCCTGCCTTCTTTCTCGGCACTTCCTTATTGTTAGCTTCTTGCGCTAACATTTGCCATGAGCGTAGTCAACCTTTGGTGTTCACTTTTGTAATTATTCCCTCCTACGTATATTCCCTGAGCGAGTAATACCGAGAACGAAAAAACTATTATTTATGCCAAGGTAATCTTTGAGGATTAAAGTAAACCCTAGTAGTTAAGGATATACTATATTCTATCCTCTTACCCCCAATTTTTCACCTTACTGCTCAGAGTTGAGGACAAGGGAAGAATCTCGAGTCATTCCGAGCTCAGGTAAAACTTAACGCATAAGTCTTATCTATAGTGTAAACGAGGCCGCGCCTAGCACCGAATCTTGGTTGGCAACAATGGGAGCACCACCCGTCTCGTCTCGACAACCGTTACCCAGGCAACGGCCCGCCGCTCCGCCCCCTCCCCCACCATCCCCTCCCTCACCCTTTGAAACCCGTGCGTCTGTCGCCTCCGCCCTCCGCAAATCACCCTCCGCCCCCTCCCTCCCCCCGCACCGCCACGCTTTCATCGTACTCCGCCCCGATCCGCTTTCATTCCTTTTATAATAGACAGTGCATTTACCTCCCCTATTTGCATTGCAAATTGACTCGCGAAATTACTTTTCGCGCAACGCTTCGTCTTTTTCTCCTCCTTTCCCTTTGCAGGCCCCTTTTTCCCTGCCCCTTCCCCCGCCCCCTCTTGCAGTCGCCCTCGCGCCACACGCAGCGGATCCGTCGGTAGATTGGCGATCTTCACGCTCTAATGCCGTTCACCCTCGCGTTTTCCAAATGCATTTTTCCTCCTTTCGTATTGGGTATTTTATCTCAAAAACCTTTGATGTTCTTACTCCAATATTTGACTTTGTGCTGCGGCATCCACCCAAATGCTATATTTGGCTGGGTGCTCAACTTTGAGTGCTGGAAACCAATCTTCTTCCAACGCATCGTGTGGGATCACTCGACCGCGTTAGGGTCACTCATAGCCCATAAATACGTATTCGAGTGGCGGCTTCGGATCATTTGCAATCCCTTCGTGATGTGGACCAACTCCGGTCGCAAAACAATGCACTTGCGTTAAGTAAATCTATCGAGATCCGTTATTTTTTAGTTTTTTTTACTATTTTTCCAGGTGTATTTTCTGAGGGAGCCTTGCTAAGCTAATGGGCAACAAATAATTGCCCTCCTATATTCAAATGTTAGAGATATGCGGGTTAATATAATTGAATATTTGGAGTCCAATGTTTGTACAATTGGATGGATATCAAAATTTTTGTCTTACGTTCTGACACTTATCTAATTAAACTCTTTTCACATGCATACCCAATGAAAGGAAAACCGTAAAGAATTTCTGCCTCCAAAAACCGTGAAACTCGTGTTAAAAGTACGGTGGCAAGAAAGAAGAATGCACAGATTATACTAGTGGGATGAGTGGAGTTTCATGTTAAATATATGGCATAGTATTCGTTGGACTTAAGTAATATTAACATTCCTCTGTATTTCGAAAAAGATAGAACAGCATTAATTAAGAATTAACAAATCAGTTTAGTCAGTTAGACCACGTCTTTCTATTAGCTGGACTCTCGTCGATCCTCGCTGGCTCTAGTCCCCTCCTCTGTATATTATATCGTAACTCTCACTCCAATATGCCACTTCATCTCGCATAGCCCTAATATATCTATATTTCCTCTCTCCTAATGTCTACCTATCTCCCAATTTATATTCTCCAGTTCCCCTGTTTGCCAAATCTTCCTAACATTCCGTTTCCCTGTTCTAACTGGTTCAGTGTCTTTGTAGTTCCTGCTGCTATTCATTCCGCTTTGCTAGTATTTCGTGAGATGACGACCGCAAAAACCTTGCCTCTCCCGCTGCCGGACACGATGCAAGGCCTAATGGGCCTAGAGTCCTGTAGTTGCCAGGATTCAGCGTCTCTTTGTTTCCATCAGTGTTTATCATGGGATTTAGGTAGTTTTCCGTTACATTCTTAATTTTTTTCACGTGGTATCATCATTGAAATGGCCGTCTTACTGGGGTCGGACGCCTTTGTATCCGCCTCACTGAGGAACACCATGATCTGTGGACTAATTTTCGTCTGGCCCCTACCCTTCTACCTATTAGGTGATGTGTGATCATTTCTAGAGCAATTATCATTTTCTCCCGAACACGCAGCTATAGTGGTCATTTGAACTCGTGAGCCCTTCTAACACGTCAAGGTTGTAGTTCATAGGGAGATTTTCCAGGTATACTATACTACGTGCATAATAAAACCATAAACACAGTAATCAACCCAAAGGTCGGTTTAGTAGATGATAATAGAGTTCACCCAGTACTAAACCCGACGGCGTTTGAAATTCACACATCAGGGTAGGGGGGCCAGTTCCTTTCCCTTTGCCGGTTGTGGTTTCCCAAGAAGATCTTTCTCATTGCCAAAATTGTTAGTACTCGCCATCGCCAAATGTTGGTTTGTACTGATATCTTATCAATGCCAATACGATCTGCGACCATGCGCACACCTAACCGACGGTCCAAATTTAGTACCTCACGCACACGTTAGGAAAATATTGTTACCGATACTTTTTCTAAAAACCTGGTATCTCTTTGGACTGTCATCAAAGAAATAGATATCTATTTATTATTTTTTAAAGAAAGAAATAATTCATGAGATTTTTGACAGTGGAAACAAACTTCTAAAACATAGTTTTTAGTTAATATTTGTAAATTTTTAGTTTATTGTCCAGGTTCGATTACCGGGCAACCTACTCTAGGCACATGACTCTGCCAGAGAGCCTCCTAGTCGTGAAAAATTCTCTAGCAAAAGTCTTTCGACGCTCAATGAATGTGCTTTGAAGAATTTTGAGGCATTGCTGCAATATCTGAAATAAATCCATATTTCCGAAAATTTTCTCAATACTTTTTAAACAATCCATGTCCATAGTTAGCGTCCTTAAAAAAATACATGCATTCCTTATGAGCTAATTTGTTTTGTAGTTTTTCTCTCGTGTCACTGCTTGGTAGACGTACACGTTATTATTTTAACATTCGCACCACTGCATATTCTACTAACTGTCTAGCTTTCAAACTTCTTTGTCAATCCTAATATAAAGACCGCACGTTATTACGAGCTGTCTTACGCGTTTCCTTACTGCGAACATCATTACAGGGGAGGTCACATTCCGGAACGGCTAGAATCCCGCAGGCAAAACGTGCCTCGAATTATTTCGCGCTCGGATTAACACGCTTCCTTTCGGGAACAAAAGGAAACGCGGTGCCGCCTTGCTAATTGAGCCATAAAGCTGCCTGTTCCGCTGCGCATTCACAACGCTTCGCACCGCTGGAAAAATTTGCGCGGGGATGCATTCGACCTACTTCCATGAGGAGGAGATAATTAAATGCCCCATGATGAGTGCCATTCGGGGCTTTGTCGGATCCAATTAAAAAGCGCAGCGGTTTGTTTTTCTTCCATCGAACGGCGAGCGGGCGACGCGAGGGCGCGCGCTGAATGAGGACTGGGAAAACACGAAGGAAAAATGGAATCCCAACGAATTATCACGTTATTATTTCGAACAATGAAACTTATTACGCTTTCATTTTTACGCAAGGATTCCGTTTAATTTCTAGTGTTCAATTTAAAAAAATTCCCTCTCCGTAATATAAATATACGTTGTGAAAAATGAGAGGTAGATTTAATTTTACAAGTTTTAATTTAATTTAATAAATAATTATGCTCATTAAGACCTGGTGTGTTTCATCACAAAGAGGATTCCCTGGGAAAAAAGGGAGGCGCGGCAGCTTGAAATAGGAAAAAAACACCGCGGTGCTCTTTATAGGAAAATTAACTCAGTTCGGCATTGAATTAGTTTCTCTTTGCTTGATTATTTATGTACCTGATAAACTCAAATATGTATGATGGCTGTCAAAGACGTTTTTCATCCCACTTTATGAAAATTGCGTCTTAAAATGTTGAACTTTCGATTGCAACTCTAAAATTTTCTAACTTCAATCTGTTTAGTGTTAAAAGTTGCAATTATTGGTGAAAATGCTTCATAACTGTTTGATTTCCTATTCTCAACGCTCAATTTGCGGCAGACATATCACTCCGTCACATTGTCACGCTGTGGATTTAGGCCGGTTTTTTAAATTTATTCATTTACCAAATCAGTGATATTAACTATAAATTTTCGAATAAATATTAGCTCCCCTTTGGAGAAAGATGGAACCATTTTGCCTAATTCAGAGACAAATCTTTAAAACGAAATATTGATGTAATCGTAAGAGTTTTTGTATAATTATAAATAGATAAACGAGATTAAGTGCTCACTGGCATATTGTTGAATAATCTGAATCTAATCTAAAGCTGAATAATCCTCTGAAATTAATCCGTAACAATATATAATGATGTATGCATAAGAACTCCTTCCCATTGTCTAATCTAAACATATATAATTGATTGTTTATTTTTTTAATATGTCATTGTAAAAACATCTTAACAAAAATATCGTATTTTTTATTTTACCAACATATTTATGAGAATCCTCACCAGGAATAAAATTCCTTTTCAATAACTTGGGTGCCTTTGACGAAATAAATATCAAGATAACCGGACATGGAAAGTACCTCAAAGTGATGATTGATGTTAATTTATAATTTTATTTGGAGGTGGATTCTAATTTGAGTACTTCAATTGTGTATACAATGTTTCGTTGTAGATATCGCTCAGAAATATGGTGGTTTTTATTCATTGAAATATCGTTGGGAAAGTGGAAATTCGAAGCGACTGTTTTTCGCTAGGCTCCATTTAGTTTCCTCACAGAATAACAGTTTTTCTTTCTGCGCCTAACCATTACCACAGTATTTTTTTATTCTTTTAGTAATTTTTTATCGCATCACATCCGACTCTCTTTTCTCCTACTTTTCAATTTGAACGAGTATCATATCGGATAATATATAGCAAAGTAATTGATACACAATCTTCCAGAAAATTAAATTCACTCATATTTGTTTCTATGGGAAACGTAATACTGAGTTCGAATTTATTCTTCCATTATTCAGTCAAGTCGCTGACATTTGTCCGAAGACTTCATTGACAATCTCTGAATTTAAGTTAGGGGAGGTTAGATCCGTGTGAAATTCGCATATCAGTGCAGTGGCTCCCTTTTCCCGCGCCGCCTTTGGCCACACAAGAATTTTGCCCAATCACACATCTTGCGTGAAACAGAGTGTTTTTAGAAACGTCGTCTCTCGTAAGCTGTCGAACGTTCGGTCCGGCCTCCTCTCCCCCCATATTCCACCTCATTTACGCTACGATAAGAAATTTTTCTCATTCATTAAATGTTCTGTTCACTACATTGAAAAGGATTGGGGTAATTTATACGTTGTCTTGTTGTTTTATAACAATGCTCTTCGGTCAGTACTGTTTCCCAAAAATGAGATCTTTTACAAACCCTCCCGTCCCGTTTTTTTCATTTTACTTGCTTTGCCTCCCGAATTGTCTTCCCTAAAACCAATCGTCAATGGTTTTGATAATTCAGTTACAATCAATATGTGGGCTTCTAATCTCACAAACCCTAATTAATGCGAAATATGTATCAATGTATGAATGCTCGGGTTAATTATCAGCAATAATGGTTCGCCAGCAATATTCAGCGTATACCTAGAAGACGCAATAAAAGAAACACAAGAATTGGGTATCAGAGGAGTCAAGGTAAATGGAGAAGAAATCAACATGCTCCGGTTTGCAGATGACATTTCAGTAGTGGCGGAAACGCGAGAGGACCTGCAAGCAACTCTAAGCGCTATGGATCAAGTGCTGGGGGAATATGATATGAACATCAACAAGAAGAAACCTAAAATCCTTGTGTGTGTGGAAGAGAGAAGCTGAATGCAGATATGACAATTCGAGGGTTGAAACTAGAGCAAGTGGAATCCTTCATCTACCTTGGCAGCAGCAAAACATGACATGGAAGAAGTTCGACCAACATAAAGCGAAGAATAGCCAACCTAAGAACGCATTCATGGAGGAGAGACAACTAATATGTTCAGAGAACCTCAGGCTGGAAACAAGGAAGCAATTCTTCAAGACTTCCGTGTGGAGCATGGCGCTCTATGGTTCCGAAACTTGGAACATTGGAAACTTGGACCAATGAAGTATAAAACCCTTTGAAGCATGGTGCTGGAGGAGAATCATGAAGATTAAACGGACAGGCAAAGTAAGAAATGAGGAAGTATATAGAAGAGCAGAAGAGGAAAGGATCATATGGAGAACTCCACGTTAAGAAGAAATATATTAATTAGACACACATTGTGGACCAATGGATTGCTTAGGAATATAATAGAAAGAAAAATGGAAAGGAAGATTCCACAAGGGAGACCATGAGACAAGAACATATGACAAATTAAGGACTTAAAACAGAGAAGGTATCAAGGTTTGAGGGAATCGACACTAAACAGAGTTAAATGAGAGCAGCAGTAAACCAATCCTAGGATTCAAATACTGATGATGATGAAGGATTTTAATTACCTTAAAATGCCGAAATATTTTATATGTCTCTCAAAGGCTCCAATATTTTGGTTCGTAGTCGTCGGGAACACTTGTCATCGTTTCAATTTGCAATCAAAACGCATTTCATCAGATTTGGGAAAGCAAGAAAATTAATTATTTTGAAAATTCGTGGATTTATGGAGAGGTATTTAAGTGTGCAAGATAGTGAGTCAACTAATCAATTTTCGTGTAGAAACAGAATAATAATTTTTTTGCAATCCCGTCACCCATTGTGTGTAAGTAAATTAATTCGTGATTCATACGACTTCCTTTAATGAGAAAAATCCACTCAACCTTTTGCTGGAAGATATAATCGGAGTAGATAAAGTGAAATACTGCACCCTCACACTAGCATCGGACGCAGAATGAAGAGTTTAAATTAGACACATTTGGGGTTTTATATGAATGAGATTTGCTTTCTTAAACGAATACTGTAGAAATACTCCAAAAAAATTAAGTGGATGAATTATTTAGTTATTTAGGAGACTGACGTGCACAGAAAGGCCTTATTTATGAATTTCACATGATATGATAATACGTTTATTTTGTAAAAAAAATGTCACGTAGGAGCAGAAAGAGTCGCAATCTTATTGTAAATCCTGGGTTGAGAGTCACTGCCAAGAGGAAGATTAAATGCACCGCAATATATTACATAAATGCCATTACTTCGATAACTCTGGCAAATACAGAATAATTTGAACCCCGCATGACTTAGGTGGTCAAGATTGTAGAGAGAATTTTAGGAAAATTAACAGAGTACTTATATAAGGACTTATTTTTCCCCAAAAGGTTCCTGATGACAACAGCAGAACATATCCAATGCTGAAATACGGACTACCCATAAATAAAACGTTATCGCTCAAATAACTTATCACCGTAATGGCTGGTGACCTTTTCTTTCACCTGCCACTAAGGCGACTTGAAGGGTAAAATGTAGATCTTGTCATTTTTCTTTTTGCTACATTTTAGCGCCCGTTCAACCTTAAATTTGTGTTTATTTTCAGTAAAATGTGAGGAAGTGGCTCTGCCTTACCTCGGTCTGGAGTTGCAATTGCATGAGTGCAAGCCATTGAAATGGTCTCCAAGGCCCTCCACTTGCCTCCCTCCCGCCCCCTCACCCTCCACGCTCCCTTACGCCGGGGACCGGGGAGGGCGCCAAGGGAATGGCCACCTCTCCTCCACCCTCGCCCTATGAGTTCAGGAAGGGGTCTACAGTGGTGGGAACTTCGCGGATCCCCGTGAAGGCCTTCCCCAAGCAATTCCACTCCGCCCCCTCACCCTTGCGTCCGCTTCGCCTTCCCCGTGCGGCAATGGGTGGGAATCGCTCGGAAATCAGGGTTCCTCACCCGCGTTTCGTCACTATGATGGAATCCGGGTTCTCTCGTCTCCCTGGGGTAAGGTCCCGTCTCTTTCTCCTTCCCCCAAAACCCTCCTGGTACATTCCTTCCCCTCGCTTCCGCGATCGATAACTCTTTTTGTGGTGTGAACGCGTATTTTTGCCGATTCCTCGCGTCCGGAAAACTTAGGCGAGATGGGAACGTTTTTTGCCGGGCGAATGACCTCTTTCCACGCCACAGTGGGAATATATCTCGCCCGCTTTTTGCCTTTTCCTCTCTCTTTCCATCTTTCTTTCCTTATTACCCGTGTGTGCTATTCACGCACGTCTCACTTCAGTGATAAAAAAATCAGTGTACCAATTTTACGAGTTGCAAAATTGTAATTTCGGAATTAGCACATTTATGTGCGAACTAAAGCCCCGACTTCAGGGCAAATGAAAATGTGTATGAAATCATTTAGAGAGGAGCCAGTCCTGGACCCGACGTGAAAGTAGTCCTTAGAAATCATTCGATATGGTCTAACAAAATTTATAGGTGGTTTGAATTTGAATTTTATCGCCTACTTCCTTAAACATGGGTATTTTTTGAAGTATGTAGTCT
This sequence comes from Hetaerina titia, assembly GCA_037158775.1. Taxonomy (NCBI): domain Eukaryota; kingdom Metazoa; phylum Arthropoda; class Insecta; order Odonata; family Calopterygidae; genus Hetaerina; species Hetaerina titia. Next base: position 12,697,956 of record CM073770.1, read on the forward strand.
TTTTATCTATGGATGCTTTTTTAGCACATCAAAGAGGAAACTTTGGTTGCCCCGCATCTGGATTAGATTTCTTACGATTATTAATTGTTTTTTATGTTTTCTTAGAGAGTTTGTATTGGTGATTAAGTGATTTCTATGCGAACTACCTGTCATTAATCTCCACCCTTGCCCTCTGTTCAAGTAATCAGAATGTTTCTTCATTTCTAGAACTCATGATATTTCTAGATTTGATAAACCTTTGTGAACATTTTAAGAAATTGAGTGTAATTTTAATTTTATATCTGGATAAGAATCACACTTGCATCGGAATATATTTAGGTCTGCCGTAAAGGCAATAAACTCAATTTCAACATTTCTGATCACCAATCATAAGATTGGTTTGATATGACTCTCCTCAGGTCTTCTATCGACTAAGGATAAACATTTCTTATCCTAGACGTCTGCCTTATTTATCTACAATTAATTAAATAATTTAAGAAGTCCCGAGTGCGATAATGATGCATAGTTGGTTACTGAAGGATTTATCAAGTGAAAGTTTTATTACCAATTGCATCTCTTCTCTTGGGACTTCCTCTTCGCATTTCCTTCCATTTACTTGTCCCTCGAAGACCGCCGCGGCATCTTGTAATGTGTTTTTCCTTCGATAATGTTTCCCGCTCTTCTTTGTAGAGTTAACACTGAATGACCCCGTCGTTTGTAATTCGATGTTAATCCGTACTTTGGTTGTTAATTTTCCATGACTCACAACCAAGGAGAATAGCGTTCCAAATACATGCGAATGAATTGCTTTTCCCCTTCCAGGCTTCTGTTTCCAGCTGTTGGTAAGATTTTTCTCTCTAGAATACCGTATTTTCCTTTGATATTCTGTTGAATATCCCCTTCTTGCTTCTCCAATTGTTTCTTATACTGATTCCCAAATTGATTGGCGTGACTCCTTTACTTCACCTAGTATTTAAATTTTAGGTCTGATATCTGTGATATTTCTTTTCCGTCACATAATATGATCTTTGTTTTTGGACTGTCTTGCCATACCCGATCATCATTAAGTTTACAAAAATTCTCTTCGAATTCATTTTACTTCCAACCACGACTGGGAATTCATAGGTAAAACACTGTATCCTTTGACGTGATAACTCATCTTTTACTACGATTTCACTTAAGGCGTTCAAGATGTAAGCATCGAAAATTATGGTTGAGAGTGCACACCCCTGCCTTACTTCGTTCTTCATGTCAACATCTTCAGCGTCGAGCCCAGGTTTAATGAAAGCCACTCTGTTTTAAATTCCGTGAAGCACTCTTCTGCAGTCGTACAAGACTTACAAGATTACACTGAATAGCCATGCGTAAGCGTGAATTAGGTGTTTTCTACAAGAGGCATTTTTGACCCACTCTCTATGGAAATTCAGCTATAACAATTTATACAAGCCTACGACAATACAATACTTGTATTGTAGCAGGGTTTTAAGCACCGCTATATTCACTCTCCATCTCATCGCCAGCAAAGCCGCGCAAGCGTAGTGAGGGGGGGGCGTGAGTGGGTTGAGTATCCTCTGTCATTGCTTTTGGTGATCCAGACTTTCGAAGGCATTCAAATCCAGAAGAAAATTTTTAAAAACACCCTCCACCTCCCTATTTTCATTTCAACTGACGTACTTTTGTGTAACCATATCATCGTCGTAGGTTATACATCTGAAATATGGTTCGTTGTAACCCTCCCAAGTTATCCTGTTATCAGTCAACAAGCAACCACTTTCGAACTACGGAGTCTATAGTTGCCATAAAATCTCCCAGCACTCTACATACAAATCTCTAATGACTCTATTGTTCGTACGGTACGTCTCTAATTTGACTCCTATGCATCGCATATACCAGTCCTATAGGTATGCTATATGTGGGGAAGTGTTCATTTTCTCTGGAAATTTCAGCTGAGTGTTCCAGTGGAAGCCGATAATCGATTGTCGACACTTTAGATTAATGTAATCTCTTTTAACCCATATCAAGGGTTTCTCGGTCGAATTAACCCCATTTCGTCCTTCAAATGCGAATTGTATGCTAATTATGGCGCGAAACCATTTCATAACAAGGATTAAATGAAAGTTATGATACCGACAGTCTTACTCTTTGCAAAGAGCGAATGGCAACTACAGTGATTTTCCTTCAGGATCCATTTTTTAGCCGTTTTTTGTGTGATGCGATGACGTGTTTCCTGAAAGGAATAAAGGGTGAATATAGATTGGCTAATGTTTGCGGATGGAATCTCGAGAAATGAAAGTCGTCCGTGGATCTCACCGCATTAATCTTTGCTCTCGGAGACGACAGCGACCCCTTAACGCCAACACACCCCCATCCGCCAGTTCACACTCGCCGTTCCCATCTCCGCCCCATGACCCCTTCCCCTTGCCATTATTCCCCCTCCCCTCGCCCTTCCCTTCACCCTTCGACAGGCCACTCCCCTCAGGCTGCGAAAATTCTCCCCCGCGGTTCCCCCTGTCACGTAAGAGGGTGGGGGGAGGGGATAATATCGCCCGGCACTTTCCGGCTTCCAGCCCACGCTCTCTTTTTCGCCACCTTCCGCCTCGTCCCCCCCCCCCCAACGCACCCGTCCTCACTCGACGCAGCGTTGCCGAGAGCCTACCCGAGAAATAAATTAAATGCGATCCAGCATCCACATTTTGCATCATTGGGATTTTGAAGATAACTTTTCAAAAATGATAAAAATCTGCGTTATTATTCACTTTCTAAAATTCATTATTTTTATCTTCATAGTTCTTTTCTCGAGATCCCAGTGCTTCCCGAATGTGGAACGACACTGAAGTACCACCATTCATTCATTTTTTGTCTCCTCGAGGTTTTGGAAAATCCTCCAGACATAAAATTAAGGCTTTATAGGTTTGTTTTCCCCCAAATGAATACGACCGATGTTGCAACACCGTTGTTCTCCTAAGAGATTTATAAAATTTTTGATAAGGAACGATTACTATAAACGTCCTTTTGTTATTGGCTATTCCTTTATATGATTTTATAAAAGAACATCATCTCTATACATTTATACTCGTACACTACATTGTGGATTCACTTTGTCTGGGAGACATTATAAAAGATTATGTTCCAATATTTTCAGAGCAAAGGCCACTGCCGTCATTCCCTTGAGCGTACGATTCCTATCATCCATTTCCTCAAGTGACATGTGCATTTTATATCACTTATGTGGCATGGTGAAAACTACAAACAAAAGATGAAAACGGAATAGGAAGAAAAAAGTGAATTTTTATCTGGAAAGGAAACTTTTACGTCCGATTTGGAACAAAGATATGAATGTTGATTTATGAATGGAATAGGAGGGGGGGTTTGAAAGCGATTATACTTCAAGTGTTTGGTGATAATATTGATAAATTGATAAAAACACCCTTATTCCTAATTTCGGAACCTCGAAATCAACGGATATAAATGCTACTTTTATAATGTAAGAAAATGATTTCTTTGTTGCTATATGATGGAATTTTGTACAAAATAATTTATTAATAATCAGTGATAGCAATTTCCTCCGCAGAGCTGTGGAAGAAACAACACTCTCGTTCCCTTCACCCATCACCCATCCTCTCCATTCTCCCAACGCCCGAAGTTTACTCTCGAAGTTGACTCAAGTATAGTTATATGCACTAAATTTTAACTGAGTTAAATTTCAATGTATATACTATTAAAATGATTTTCTGATAAATGATAAATTAACTCAAAATTAAAAAACCTGGTAGACTTTTTTTATTAAATATGAAAACTTAAAAAAATTCAGTTTGTTTTTACAAGATTAGTTTTAATCCCGCGAAGTTAATGTCATGAAATATTTTTATTTCCCGAAGAAAAATTAATCATTATGGAAGATAAGGGTAAATTGTGTTTATCTAAGTAAGTGGTAAATCCGTCTTGTGGAAGCTGACGTCTTTTCGTTTTCTCTTCTCTCGCTTGACATCAGTACTAAACTAAAAAATCTTTATCTGAGAATCCACTTTCATCTGACTAATCAACCATGAACGGGCATTAATTTACGTTTATGTTAATTGTAATAAAATCATCCCTCAATCTCTAAAAACTAACAAAAAACTTACGAAAAGGGTCACTTGAAAAGTTATCATTTTGATAAAACGTTTATAAAGCCTAATTATTTGCTACCAAAGTTTGATTCTAGTCCCAACTTCACCCCTTTCGCCTCCGCCTTCCTCTCTTCGTTGAAAAAAATATTTTCCTTTCCTCTCAACCAAATCCCAGGCCCACCCCAAATTTTCCCGCCTGGCTGTGTCCTCTCGTCTCTTTATCTCCATTCCAAACCCTTCAGCATGTCGCGTCAATAGATGGAGATAAAACGGTGTCATTCTCGTGCATTCCGCATATTCCCCGCGCGGCCTTTTCTGCGTGTCGCAAAAATCCCCTTTCATCCTTGCGTCTGCCGATGCCGCTCTCCCTCAACCCCCCTTCCCCCTCTCGTTTTTATTTTACATTCTCTCCACCTGAGAAGGACACGTCTGTGGGATTAATTCTTTGTGGATTTCAATTGTTTTCCATGCCGCAAACGTCACGCGCGAAATACACTCAGAACCCATTTCTGGTCGACCGTTAGTAATTATCCGAGAAATTGAATTGCAGAATTTTCACCGTAGGACGGTCGGAATCTCATGAATTGTGCTTTTTTCATGTTCCAGGTCAAGAGTACAGTCGAATTTCAATTTCGTCTCCGATCTTCGCTCGCCTGTGAAAATCACTGCATTGCAGTGAAACGAGCATTGGGATATAAAAATAACTTGTAGGCACCTGTAAGCTCTATTTTCATAAAAGGTCTGATATTACGGCAACATTTTTCCTAACTTTAAATTGTATTTCCTCATTATTTTAATGAAATGTGATAAGGACATCGAACATTTTTACAATTTCTGCAATAATTAACTTCAAATAACTGGAATATTCTTGATAATAATTGAATCCTTCATCATCAGGATATTCTTTAAGCAGTAAATATTTTCAGGAACACCCGTCAATCGAGTCATGATTATTTATTTAACCTCATTGATTTCTTGCAGCCGTAGACATAAAGAAAACTGTTATTTAGAGTTTTTTACTTACTTGCTTGTTGTCATTTTCTGTCGATTGCCTCTGATCGCCAGATTTTTAGAAGATAAAGTTATCTCTAGGCACGAGGTTCCCCAGGGGTAAAACTTCCTCTAGGCCGGATTTGAAATTGTGAACGTTGGTTTAGCCTGCGGGCGGGTCACCATCTAGACAAATGCATCATATTTCTGAAGGAAAGAAAATATTTTTTGATACGAAAATTCTAAATATACCTGAGGGAAATCCTATCATACTTTTAAAAAATTCCAGTGAAAAACGATGGCTTGCTTTTCTCAATTTCATATTTTTCATTTGGCAGATTAAATCTTATTCACACGTAGGCTGGTCTCGTAATGCAAGTGAGAGCTTCTGGATTCGTCCAAAATAATTGATCAACGAATGAATATTCCGCCGGAACAAGTTTCCTTTATTTAAGTCGCTCGGACAACTTGCTCCATGATCCCCAAGGGTAAGGAGGAAGGTAGGATTCAGAGGGGAGAGGGAAGTTTTGAGGCCGTTTATTAAAAGCTGTTCTCAGGGAGAGATCTTTGGTAGAAGGGACTTTTTCCTGAATCGGAACGGGCGCAAGAATACTCCGGCGCGCCACTCCCCCGGCCCCTCCGGACCGAAGCTCCCTCCAAACCCAATTCCGAGACCACGAAAGACTTTTTTTTGCGATTTCGCATGCAAGGCGACTTTTGGGGATGGCATAATCAACCCTCCCTCACCTCCTCTTGTTCTCCATCTCTCCCTCCGGCCGCTTCTTCATTTATTATCAGCATCTTCATATTTATTAATTTTTTCCTCTAAGAGCCACCATTCTTCTCGCGATAAAAACTTTCCCGACGCAGAGATGTAGTCTCCCACGCCCAACTCTTAATTTCCCCACACTCTCCGACTCTCCCATCCCGACCTCCGTTTCCGCTGCCCCCGCTTCTCTCCCGCACGCATCTTCATCCCCCTCCTTTCACCCGCTCGCCGTCTCATCCCCGGTTCGCCGATTTGCCATTCATTATGCATGTACTGTTTTCCCTTCCCGGCCACCCCCTCTCCCCCTGAGGTCTCTCTGCCCTGAACTCTCTCTGCCTCCCCCCCGTTTACCCCCCCCGTCCGCTGTCAATCTCACTATCTTCCTCCCCTCTCCCGCCCCGCCGTCTTCTTCCCTTGTGGCCATCCTCCTCCCCTGTCCCATCCCTCCCCTTTTTTCCCCTCTCCATCTCCTGCCACTCCTCATTCGACTCGACCCTGGTATCTTCTTCATTTTCTATTTTTTTCAAATCTCCGCAGAGAATCTGCAACTTTAATGAACGCTCGCGATCTCAAAATATGACTCAGCTACAACAGTGTCGCGATTTTTTCCACCCTTCGGGGTAAAAAGAATGTTTTTAAATGGTTACAGTCATGTGTATCACATTAACTTTAATCTTTCTTGGAACATCTTAAATCTAAGAAGCTTATTACGGTTCTTTTATTGCAAACAAAGCTCGTCTTTTTCAATGCTTTCATTCTTTTCCGGTAACACGTAATTTTTTTTAAGATATGTCATTTCTGAAGACATTTTTTAAAAAATCCATTCAATCTATTAACAATTCATTGAAATTCAGTTTTTTTTAGATAAGATCGAATCGAACCCATATGATTTTATAGTGATTTGGTTTACTTTTGTTTCAGGACAGATAAACTTTCATTTTTTAATTGATTTCACATGCTACTTGTGTATTTTAGAAACAAATAAAACAGTCGTATCTATTATTTAGTATTACATTTACTAATTGGGCACAATATTCACGCAATCAAGTCAAATATTTATTTAGAAATACCTTCTACGCTTAGTTGAGGTGACTTAACGAAGCCCTTCTTTCAAGGAACAGTTCAAATAAATCGCCGATACTTAGAAGTTTCATCTCAGTTCGAAAGGTTACGAACATTTAACACAGGTTACGAACAGCACCAGAGGACGAAATAACCCCCTGGCTGCTGTATTTTGATGGCTTGATAAGGTTTCAGCGTTGGAGGCGGATGACTGGAGACTTATTATGGGTACAATTCAGTAATTCTGTTTCCACCTGTATCCTTTTGCATCTCTTGGGGGTTTAATATGTTCCTAAAGAATTGGAAAGCACAAATATCTATGTTCGGTCCGCCGTGAGAACTCCGGCAGCCGAACGAATCTTAAAGCGCACTGGACTTACTCCTGACCCGGTTGAAGACCCGAGAAAACTTCACCAAGCTCATACGCCGGGAAAGCACCAGATCTTACTTCACAAATATTTATGTGAATCTATGTGAGACATCTTACTATTTAACAAATCGGTTAGTATTCGGTTTAATTCTGGAGCGGACATGAATGTGTTAATGATTTCTTTTGAAAAATATTTTATGAATGGCATAATGCAATATGTAAGATGGAATAACCTCTGCGTGTTTCGTCTTAAGGTACTATAACGAATTAATAAAAGCTAAAATTGCATTAAAATTTAAATAAATAAAAAAAATGTCATTTTTAACTATTTATAAACGTGAAAAATTTCACCTCACAAAGTTGCAGAACAGGGCTGACTATGCAGAATGGAGGATAAAGTATCATTATGTTAGACTTATCGCGCGCTCGTTAATTTTGTCAGATGTTCATTTCATCATTAAAGTTGAAGGTTATTTTTTCAAAAGAAGAACATACCTAGGAGTAGGTACATACATAGAAGTAGTGCTAATGTATCTTCCATATCTTGTTGAAAAAAAGTGTGAACTTTCCCATACACTTTAGCCCTGGCTCTCACCCACGCCTTACATCGGCACCCCTGGATTCAGTGCTCTCCCGCAGACCTGACCCCGCTTGAGTTGGAAGCGATATTTCAAACCGCAATGGATTACGTACCACTCAAGGGAATTTGGTGAATTTTTCTCTTCGGTGCATTTGAAGTAATCTGCGGGTGACGGATAACCTCTCACCAAAGCACTAAATTGGATACTTACAAAGTCCTGCTACAAAAAGTTGGTACGTTTACGCCTTATGCCAAAGAAAGAGAAAAGATCACGTGTCAAGGACCCTTTCCCCAATTCTGTATTCTGTCCGATTTTCCAATATGAAAAGTTTAACTTAGAAATGCAAAGTGGTGGCACGCAATTGGGTGTATGCCCGTTGGTAGACGAGAGTCGTAGAAAAATATCATCAAGTCAAAAAATTACCAAGATTTTGGTGACACACGATTACGTATGTCGACATTCGTTGGCAGTCACAAATTTTCACTTCCTTAAACTTGACAAATGCACTGTAGCATTAAATACTTTGATTCTTTAGGTTTGTCTATCAGGCGCGAGTAAAGTATTAATTTTAATCTATATAAAAGAGAGGAAATGTGAGAAACATGAATCAATCTCATATATATTTGATGAAAGATATTGTGTATGGTCTCACGGGAGTGAATATGAAAGTTGTCAAATAATTCACTATATTCCATTGTTATCCCGTTTGACTTTATCATATTGCTTTTATTTTTACTTTATCTGAATTAGAATTTAAATCAATAAAAATTTATACAAAAATATTCTTCTTGGATAGATGGAACTGATACCACAGTTAATACTATACTGTCAAGCTTTCCAGTTTGCCCAACTAGTTTCTTTTAATCACTGAATTAAGATACACTCATCCAGTAAATTCAAATATTGGGATGTAAAGTAAAATTCCGTAAGTGACAATGTATGCATGTCATTTAGGATAGAGTAAATTGGGAAAGAGATCTAAGATGTGTTTGCAGGAATCCAACCGTTAGTTAAAACTCTACAGGCGGTCCTCATGGTTCTATATTATTTTAAAATAGCTATCTACGCCTTAATATGATTTTCTGGTCATAGTTGTTTCATATATTAGTATCCATTATATCTTTAGATTATTACCAGTGCTAATATCGAACAAGGTGCGAAATTCTCCAATTCAGCTTTCTCTCTTCTGAAGTATCCACTCAGGCCTTTTTTTGATGCCCGTTGTATTTTCCCACCCATTTCCTCTGCCTTCCTTCTTCCCCTGTCTTCTTCTTCCCATCCGCTCCACACCGCAACCCGCCTATTATTGTCTTTTTCGTCTCTCCCACTTCTCCAGTGTCTTTTTTCATGCCTCCTCCCATCGCTAATTTACATTCCCTTTTAACCCGCGAGCTCGATTACCATATTCCACTTACCCCACTCCTTCCTCCCCCCGCAGCACACTTCCGCAAAAAGCCTCCTTCCTGACACAATCGCAATTCATATTTCCTTCCTTCTTCCACTCGCTCCCGAAATCCAAATGCTTCCTCCTCCCCCCGTTCCCCTCCCCGTCTCCCTGGCAACGCACCCTCTTTTCCTCGTCTCCCCCTTTCCTCGAAGGCGATGCCCTCCTCCCCCTGCCGCACTCCCTCCCCCTCATATACACCTTCCTCCCCCGTTTCATTCTCTTCGCCGTAGGTTTCTTACAAATTCCCGGATTTCCTCGTTGTTAGCTTCCCGTAAAAATGGTGTGTGGTTTGCTACCCTCTTCCTCCATCCCTCATCCGCCATATTTCTCCTTCGCTCCCTCTCTCGTGTGCCTCGCCGCCCCCTCCCTAGGGTGTGACTGCCAGCGCCGGCGCCTTTCCCTGACCCCCATCTCATCCCTCCTTCCCTCGCCAGCCACCCTACGAAGGTGATCCCACCGAACTCGACGCCGAATAGTAGACTACTATTGGGAAGGAAACCTACTCAGAAGTACCCATGATGATGCTGCCGATAGGTTTTTTATTTCCATCACCTCTTTGCAGCGAGGGAACATCGTTTAACATTTGGCATTTGATTTCACTTTTTCACTTCTGTATTTTCTCTACATCTAAGAACTCGTTTCAGTGAATTTTGTGAGGAAATTCTATACTTAAATTATTGGTAGTCCACCTACTCAGTGCATGTTTAGGACGATCCGGAGCGGCAATCAATTTTCGGCGTATCATTTTTCACCTTCACCTATATGTTTGTCGGCCTTTCCTAATTCCCTTTTTTAGTTTCTTCACGCTCTTTTTTAAGTCTTCCCTCGTCTCCCACGCTTAATCAACCTCCTCTCTTCGGTCATTGACCTGAATATCCTACCAACTCTCCATGCCTCCTTCTTTCCATCTTTTGTCTTTTCCCTATTTCACCTAACGACTGAACATCAACTATATGCCTTATATTAGCTGTTAAAATGTGTGCCGGGCTCTGAGGGAAAACCAACCCAAGCCATGCATTATTTTAATTTTTCTTGTGTAGATTATTTAAATCTCTATTTTATCATTGCAACAATTTCAGAGTGTAAAAATCATTCGCCTTGACCGGGACGCTCTGAAATTGTTGCATTGAAATGCATGTTAGCGGGTGACTCCGTTAAAAGTTACTGTTGCGGCATCTCCCGCAGTTTCTTAAGATGTCTCTAGTTGATATTATTTTTCGGTAAAATCCAGAAAAAAAAGAATACAAATATTGTTTTTATTTCAATATTAGCACATGGAATTTGCCACATCAATTTTCTTCATAATTACTCTTTTTTTTGACCTTTGCCCTATAATTCCAATTTTGAGCACCAAAATCCTTAGAAATCGTTACAATAGCAAAACCCATGATGAAATGTATCAAAGCGTTCATTCATGCAAATAATTTTGATGCTTGAATAATCAGTTAATGCAAAAGGTTTGAAAATACTTTAGCAATACATTTAAAATCCTTGACATTTCATCGATGTAAAATTAACCTTCATGATATTTTCATGTAGCAGATAGCGTATCATATTGGTTTTCATTGAGTAGGTGCTTAAAGTTGAAAGTAAGTTTATTTGCAATATGAGGGTTATTTGCCGAGGTATAAGTAAATATTGCCAACAATCCACCAAATTTTCTTATTGATCTCAGCAACCACACTTCCTCCATTTAAAAATAGGACATTAAAAATTGTGAATCACGTTTAGCATTGATGCCAAGGAATCGGGCCTTTTGTCTCTTTAAGTCTCTTCCGATGATGTCTTTTTTGGGTTGAAGTGTGAGCACCATTCCAGGGGTATGAGTTGGCCTCCTAAAAATTAGGGTGTAGGACCACCTTCCGTGGGAAGGAGATATAGTCAGGATCAAATGTAAATCATCGCTAAAAAGTAAACTCAATTGTAATCCCTTTTCGCCTCCACTCGGCAGCATTGGAAAAGTGGGTTTGCGAGGATACAATTATTTCATAAATGTTTATAAAGAAATTGAAATATCAAAAACTTGGCTTTTCCAGAAATAAAGACCTGAAGATGTTATAACATGACGAAACCTAGGTAGTAAACAAAATATTTTCTATGTGGAAAAGACAAGTTGTTTATTTTTTCAATTTTAATATGAAGATTTTCCGCCAAGTCACGCCAGAAACTGTTTCATTTATCAAATGTTTATAGACTATTTTGCCTAAAATCGACCACAATTTTGCAGGATTTCTAGCGCCATAAAAGGTATACATCTACGTATTTGTTTTCTTCGGTAGAGACTCATCTTTATTATTTAAACGGATATTTCACGAGGTCAATGATAAATCCCTTCAATTGGGATAACACATTAAAATATCCTTTTTGTGCCACTTTTCTCACGCCTCCCCGTGACACGTTACTTCATTCAACATTTCATTATATGGATTGGCTGACACATCCTGGATTAATCAGAGTTGCTTGACAAAAATATATAAATTCTACTGACTACGGGATCTTACAGCTTCTTTTGCTAAGCAATCTTTTTTTCAGGTGGGTATTGCCAAATGGAAAATACGCTTTTTTATTTCATATTCTTAAAAGGAACGCAGAGTAGTGTCTGGACGATTTCAACTTCATTTCTCTCTTTCTTTCGTTAGCCAAAATCAGGCTTCTTTAGATGTTGCATATTACGGAAAGGGAGGTCTTAAAGGGTTAAGTTTGCATGTGAAAATGTAGTTTACGTAATCCTCACTTTTATTGCAATATTTTTTCCAATATTTTGCTCTTCGCCTTCCACCAAAACATTCGAAATAATTTTGGTTATTCTCCCCTTCCCATCTATCACCTCGCCGCGCCACTCGCATTTTAGTTACTCCAGGGAACATGCCACCACGCCACCGCCCGCAAACCTACCAACCTGCCTAACCGACCAAACCCCCCTGTGGCCACCAAATCAGCCACTTGTGACCTCTCGTAGCAAATTTTAGTTATTGCAGTCTACGTCTCAGCAGAGCAGGAGATTTTACCGCTCCCTTTTATGTCCCATGTATCAAGAGAAATGTATCAAGAGATCAGGGTATTGATTTCTGGATACATGTCTCAGGCACCTCTTAACTATATGACTCATCATAACCGTACTGCGTTACTCCGTCCCTTAAAATTTACATTAATCTGTACATTTGTGGATGAATTACAGACTTGCTGTACCCAACACAATTTTCCTATTGGACCTTAAAATCCCACACACGGCTGTTTAGGACGTTGCTGCGTGTTACGTGTAAAGTATAGAAATCTTACTGGGCGGCGTGCATATTTTTCGTGCCAAATTCTCCTGTGGTGGACTGTCATTCCTCTATCAAGAGTTATATTCAGGAAAATAATACTGTGTAGTGGTTAAATGAAGGACTAATCTCAAAACAATTGCTGCGTTTCAACACCCGGAGTTGAAAAATGTATCGTTATTCTCAGGCAAGAATTCCAGAAGAAAATTAATCAGGTCACTGTTTTGTTGTTTTTGTCTAATATTAAAGTTATCTCCAGTTACTAAAGTTATTATCACCCCTTAATCAAATTTGCAAAGGCTGTTAATTTCTTACGATTAAATGTATTTAAATATGGTTTGGAATCAATACTTTTAACTTGTTTCCTTACATTTTGACCATCACGGGGACGATGGAAGTATTAACGTTACTAGCACAATATTTTACCAGCATCCGACAAAGGATCTTTTGCATTTATGTGTTGGACGTTACTGCTGACCGGTACAACTACACTCTTGAATCCCAATTAGCATTCAATTGTCAATAGGTGTTCCTTAACTAGTTAATTGGACTTATTTTCTTGCTAAAGGAACACTACGCCACACTTCATTATTATTGTATTCATATATACCCCTCAAGCCACCTCTATAATGTGGGGCAGGGGGTGAATACATACTAAACTATTTTTTACCTGAACATGACCCTACCACGGTCGAACAATATTATTGTGATTCCCTGTCGTTCGTGGAAAAATGGCGCCTTCAGTCTATTTGTTCTACACTTAATCTCTCTATTTTATTAGCATGATCTCTCCTACCGTAATACGATGGGGGTAATAATACATTTTCAACATTACTGCAAAAGTGACATCCTTTAAATTAATGCAAGAGATTTAATCTGTAATTTAACCTTCGCTCCGTAAGTGACTCCCAGCCTAGCTCCTCTAATATTTTGGATTCGTTACTAAGTTCATCATAACAACGGTATACAAATCTAGCTTCTCTACGCTGCACGCGATCCGATTCAGCAATTAATCCAATTTCTTTGATATTATTGCATTGCAGATTTCTATGTTTGGATAAAATAACACAACATCGTTGTTGTTCTATTTGTCTATGTCTACGGGCATACACCTATTTCCTAGAATGAGATGTATGCTTCCTAGAATAGTGCTTTGAATAATATTTATTTATTTTAATATTTTATTATTACTTATATGACTCATTCTCTGAACATCGGATTCACGGATACTTTTTCACTAAGCCGATCGAGCCTTTCTTTATCCATCCTAAGGCACCACTTTTATTACCACACATTATAAAATGCTATTATGATTTTCTCCAATAACTCACGTTTTATATACCTAAAGGTGTCAGTAACTACTTCATGTATTGTACTCTGAGTCGGTAGGTTTCTGATATTGTGATAAATGCTGTTATCTGGTTCGATAATTAATCTTCCCGTGAAATACCTACTTTGCTACACTTCACTTTAACGCTTTCTCATTCCACTTCTCTTCGTCTCCCACCCTGCCCGTATCCGTGATATTGGATGGAGAAGTGAGGCGCTTACTGTCTCCCGTTCTTCTTTCGTTATTGCGACCTGCCTCCTCCATTTGTCTTCCCTCCGCACGGAGAAGCCAGCCAGCCTCCCCTGGCCCTGCCCACGCCTCTTCTCCCTTTGCTCTCCCTCCCTCCCTTTTTTGCCACCGCCATCAGGATCCCTCCTCTTCACACTGACCCTCATTGCAGTTGCATGCGTGTTCCTTGATGATAATGCCCATGATTTACAGTACGACACAAAAACCATGGTAATGAACTAGAAGGTTTGCCTGATAGGAGATGGTAGTAATGCTCACTGGATACGAAGCCCAAGGTGACCTCTTGAGTATTTAGTGTGAGCGGCTGCACCATTTGCGAATTTTTCAATTTCATAATTTTCTAACACTTTCTGAGACAAAATTCCTTCCAAAGATAGAAAAAAATATTTATATATGTCAGCCTTTGGTTTTACGTATATACTTTCTACTCTCACTCAAGTTTATTTAGAATTTATTGTCAATTTAATAATCAATATTTATATTTTTTAAACTTGTATTCTGATACGTACATGTAGAAAGATCAGCAAGTATGTGTACCTACTCTTCATTGTAGCTTGAAAACCAACTGCCATGGAATGAGGTGACTGTGTGGAACATCGTGAGGAAAATAATGTTTTCTATGTAGATTAACACAGTATCGTCTTTGTTCTATTTGTCAATGGTAGCTGGAATACACTTATTTCCTAGGAAATTTCTGTTTCCTAAGAAGAATCGGAGAGGCCATTCCCCTAATTATGTATTACCTCGCAGTATTATAGACGCGTTCGAGTACATCCATACTTTCTTACACATCCCGACCACCCGTTGAACAGTGCCATGCATCATGTGAAACGTCGCTCAATTTCTTAATTAATTAAAATCATCCTCGTTTTCTTTTGTTGTAATCAGAGTAATTACCGATTTAATGAATGCAATTAATTACTCTCTCTCCGTCCCTTCATCCCCTCGTAATTCTCGCATCACCATTGCACCCTACCATCTTTAATTCTCTCCTCTCACCGCCCTCCGTCCCTGGCCCCGCCCCGCTCTCCCCATCGCGATCTCCGCGCCCGTCAACCCTTCACCTCCCCACGGTGGGTGGGAGTGAGCGCGACGGGGAGCAGGATATGGGGAAGGGTCGTTAAGAGCACGTAAACACCCATCGTGCCTAAGTGGTGGGTGTGGCCCGTCCTCCGACCTCTGCACCCCCTGCCACCCCTCACATCACACTCCTTCCCTATTCTACGGCCCTGCGTATTGTGTCCCTTAGTGGGTTCTTTGCTCTAAAGCATATTCACCCCATTGATTATAACCATATTCCCTTTTATCCTGTAAAGAGTTACATTCCTGCCATATATTTTATTCTTATCGTTGATGCATGCTAAAATTCTTAAAGGCTGTCTCTTTTTTTCCTACTGATTTTCTATCTTGTCATCTTTACCTAAATAACCGAAGGCATAACAGATTTTTGATTTTACTGGCAGTTAATTGAAATAAACATCTTCTTCATATCCACGTGTTTTTTAATCTGAAGCAACTAGTATCAACATTATAATGCTATCATTAGGTTAATAAAAAATAAAAAAACATGGAATTATAATAGGTAATTGATCGCTATTTTAAAACAGCCGACTATGGACTCCACTTCTTGTATCATTGCTAAGATAAATCCTTAATAATGGCCCACTGTGTCGAAACCGAGGTCGATTTTTTTGTAATGCGATAATTGGCACTTTGACTTTTGTATTAGCATCGAAATCTATAATTACCAACAGTATACGCCGGAGATGCTGTCCTAAATTATCTTTGGGGTAACACATCTTATGATAACGTTGTAACTTTGAAATTGGTTTTGTTAAATGAAAATGTTTAATAATATGGATACAAAGCTATTTATTGCCAATGATAATTGTTTCCACAAAGTGAAGTGTACTGAATTTATTCATGGAAAAACTTGACTAAATTTAGTCATATTTTTTTATCTTTAGCATAAACAATAACGGCTGTTTTTGGCCGGTTTTCCATTGTGCTTCAACACCAAAGCAACGCTGAAGTAATTTTTTTTGTCATAAGTAATAGTTACAAATCTGTCCTTGTAACAAAGGGAGAACCTAAATGAAAAGGAGAAGATATTGTCACGTTCCATGCTGAAATTGGTGAAATGGTATATTCTGTTGTAAAATTTGATGACCATTCTTTGTAAAATCCCATCCAAAGTAAGTCCTAGTACTTTTCTCATATTAACTGAAGATTTTAAAGAATAATCAAATACTTTACTTGTGCATTGCTTTGCCTTTCATTATTTTTTGTAGTTTTATTTGTACGATTTGGACGACATGACAGGTTGTACATTTTCCGATTCAACCTCAATCTATTTGGTTAGCCTTTAGTTCTATTCCACAGACCATAGTTCACACTGTTGATTGCTTTGGACCCGGGAATTTCACTGCAGGGGAGAGGGGAAACTCCCTTGTTTGTAATTTCACAAAGTGATAGTTTTGAGTTATCTCAGCGTACATTGGAAATTCGTTTTGCTGGTATTATTTATTGCCTAATTTGGTATCAACTGGAATCATCCATGTAGTATCTTAATAGTGCTCGATTGATTAAATTGGTTTTGCTATGTAGACATAAGTCTGCATGGATAAAATGTCTATAGCAACGACTGTAGGTGAATCAGTTTGATTTCAATGTCCGATTTTTGATAAAATTCTTGAAAATAGGCTCATCAGATCTATTATTATGATCTCCATGAAGGACTATTTGCTTGGTAATATTTCTCGTTTGGTTTACACCAATGAATACCATTTTCTCATTGTGTTAAACTTAAGAATAATTCCTGTATGCATTTTCTCTCTTATTCAACTTCGACTTTACTTCATTCTTCGAAAATCTACGTCTTATCAATTGCAAAATGGTTACAGAAATGCCAACATATAAATCTACAACAAAATATCGGCGAAAATATCTACAGCTGTATCGATTTCATCCTTATCTACAACTTTTTATAAAAGCTTTTAAATTTTTCTCAGAAAATAGGAATCATAATCACTAAAGTAAAAATACCAATGTATCTTTCTACGCAATGTTATTTCGCACAACTAGTTTCGACGTATCGGCGTCATCCTCACGTTTTTCAACGCATCGAAACTAGATGTACGGAATAGCATTGAGTGGAAAGATACACTGATATTTTTACTTCAGTGATAATGGATTTCCACAAATTTAAGCATGAATCGAATAAGGAATCATATCTTTTAACGCGTTTTAATGCAAATTTTATAATGTTTTACCGTACCTGAGGTTTTATTATCGTTTGCTATGCCATTTATTCGAATAACTAAGTCTTATGTTCATTTGTGTCTCTGTATGATGCGAGATAAATAAAATACATGTTTCACCAAAGTTTTTAAGTTTGAAAGTCATCGTTTTGAAGGTTAAAAACCTCAATTTTAAAAGGGAGGGCATCGATCCATCTCAAAAGATCGCGTATACAGATTCGCAAGCCTGCGTTCGAGACCGGATTAAGAATTCCACCATCCGATTCAGATCTCGTTTTTGATTTTTTTGGACGCGAGGTGACTCGGAGTTCATGTGGTGGGAAAGGGCGCGACCGTAGCGGATGTGACGAAGGACGGCAACGCTAGAGCTCTTAAGGCCCGTCGCCACGGAATTTATGGCCCGTGGGGTTCAGCAGCCCCCGAGCAAGGACATTCGGCACTTGGCCGGTCGAGTGGATTATTCTCTTCTTTCGCAGTCGTGGCAATCCCGCCAGAGGCCCTCCCTCCCTCCCCTGCGCCCCACAGTACGCCCCGCACATTCCCTTCAGAGAGAGCCTAGGATAGAAAGAGACCCTGGCTAGAGCAATGCAATCGCCGAAGCACTGCAGTCCGTTCGCCTTTATTTTTTTTTACTACATATGATTAAAAACTGTTTAAAAATTGAAACTGATCCCTTATCGGTGTTGCAATGAATATTCTGACATAAGGTGTTCAGTTAAATACAGCATTCATGAAGCTGTTTGCGCGTAGTAATGCTTCCATACCGCCATTAGCAGAGGCGCGATATGCATTGCTCATTATGTCGCTGTCCGAGCTGGAAAGCCTTTAGCCTCTTATTTTTTAGTACCCTCTAAGCCACCGCTAGGGTGTGTGGCAGGGTATGATTGCACACTAGACTAATATGACCTTACTGCGGTCGAAAAATATTATTTCGGTCCCTTATCGTTCGTAAAAAAAATAACATCTTAAATCTATCTGTTCTACATTTTTAATACAACATAACGGATGCTAGTGTCAACACTTTACTGACCATGTTCAACGTCTCGTCCTTAATAATGACAATTATTGTTTTGATCCCGGTAAGAGAGCATCATTTTTTTCTCTTTGACCTTTTCTTTCATTCCATTATTATGTATCCCTTCGGGTAAATAGATAGTTGCGTTATGTCTTTCGTGATAATTTGAGTCCCTCACGGATGCAAGCGTGTCCTTTTTCAGGGGTTTAATGGTATTTTGATTCCATTATACTAGCTGTAGTTGAGTGATTATGGTGGGTCTAGTTCTGTTTTGTATCTGATTCCAATATTTGCTGTGGTTTAGGGCTTAAAATATTTTTTATTCATGGTTAATAAATGCTCAAACAGGCTTAGCACTGGGTGAACTCTATCACCACGTACCCAACCGACGTTCGGGTTGAATACGGTTTCTTTTAATATAAAATTTATTATAATGTGGTATTGAATTGCAATCACTATTAAAATCCGCAAAAATCACTTGTGTGTAGGGATTCTTTATTAGTAGTCAGTAGATAGTCGTGAAAGCGACTCATGAGCTCCTCTTTTGTACTCACGGTTTAAATAGTCCATTTTACATCTTGTCGCATAGATTATGAGTGTTTCTTTTCCCTTTTCTAGCTCTGGGTTTAAATGGGATCGGAACAAGTGATACATACACTTAAAATGAAAACGTTCCGATGAGACGGCTGAGATGACAGATAAACTAGCTGTAGCTTACGATGAAATAGATCTTATATTTGACATTGATATAGACTTTCATTATTCTAACGGCTTTCAATATTGTACGTGAGTTGTTCAAGTAATTTTTAGTTGACATCAGTTCAACGTATCGCGGCAGCAAGGCGACAGCATTCAATGTAGTAGGATTGCTGATAAGATATTTCTCATATTCCGTGTATTTATCATATCTACCAATATGAAAGAAACCATTGATGGTCTTGAGATTTAAATATTCAAACATATCGTCTTAACTTAACTTATTTCAAGCCTGCATGGATAAAAGTTAATTATCTATTATTCAAGTGTGAAATCAAATACATGCTTGGGACACTCTCAACCAATGCATGATATGTGAATGGCGTAAGGAGAATATCTTCAATACGATAGTACAATGACACATTAAATAATACCAACTTTCTTTCGAATCAACTAGATATTGCTGATCAATTAAAATATTATATTTTATTTATCTGTGGGCTAACGAGTGTATTACAATGTATTCATTTCTTCATACCCTTTGGATTCCAGAATATTTCTTTTAACTTATTTGCGTGTGATAAACCCTTAGGCTAAATTAATTAACATATACGAGTCTTTAAAATACAATTTACATAAGTGTCACTCATAAAGGATATTGTATTGGTCACTTTCAGGCTTATACCGCCATTTGTTAAATTTCATTTCCCGGGCGAAACTCTCATCTCTATAAAAAATATCGCTTTCGTACGAAAAAATATTGGAGATCCCGCATTCGATCACAAACGGCAGCATACGTGAACAAAACATAAAATAAAGAACCTAAACGGGCTTCAAAATGATATTTTGAAATTAGGGGAAAAATTTCGAAATAGTAACATAGGCTAGATACGATTTAAATATGCTTTTCCGAAAATTTTTTTAGATCGCAAAATCAATTTTTTGTAAATCAATTTCATTTTGGCCCACAAATGGCTGCACAGGTTTACATCAGAATTAATATTTACATTCATTCATTTTGATGAGATCCTATACAGGTGTGTACCGATGCTGCCTGAACTGCCCTGATCCATACCCCACGGCAGCAGTCCTCCTCTTGGCATTCGACCACTGGCATTCACATACACATTCTACTTCAAACATCGGAGAATGAGAAATATCATTTTTTTATTAAAAACTGATACGGATCTTCCTTTGCCTACCTTTAGCGGCTGACCACCTACGATCATGAGGTTAGACACACGAGGAGTTATATTCTTTCTTCACTTTATTCTATCTTTATGCGACATTAATGCAAATTGAAAGGAGTTGCATAAAAATGAGTTAAGATTAGAATCGTCTCAATGGTTTCAAAAATTACCGAAACTGGACTATACAATTATATCTCCAGCGTAATTTGTTTCTCAGATGAATATTGTTTTTCCATTTTCGAATTTAAAGACCATCGAGTTTTTGTCCTCATGGTCGAGTTTGTTTAAATTTCTAAGAATTTACGTTATATAATCACCCCATTGAATTCAAAATACAAATGTTGGTGGATAAGATCCCATGTTTTGGAAAGTAAATTGTTGGATAGTATTTTCAGTGTTGCTAAAGCGAATGTGCAAAAATTACTTCCTATATAATTGCACCATTCTGGGGCCCAGACGTCCCGTGGATAGACCTCTTGAGCTACAGACTGAAGTGCCTGGGTTTAGTTCCTGGTGGCGACGCTGGACACTCTCAGCTTCTATCAGTATAAATCGCTACTGCTTGCCACCGCTAGGGTGTGTGGCAGGGGTGATATCACACCAAGAATGTGTCATAAAATATTATGCTTTTATTGATTTTTAGTTACGCTATATTCTGTCAAATTTCTGATTTTATTGTGTAAGTTAAGAAAACATGGTCACAGAAGTAGGATGATCGGCGATGGTTGGAGGTTTCTTATACAGTAAATGGTGTGGAAAAAGACGGAGATGGTGAATTGGACGGAAAGGAAAACAAATGAGGAGGTGGTAGGCATGGCGGTAGAGGATAGGAATCTGCTGAGATAAACCAAAAATTATTGTTATGACCCTCTTTTCCCCGTCTCCCGTACATATTAAATGCTATTTTTGGTGCTCAACTATGAGGTATTTTGCCGCCATTATTTGTTATGTTTTATTTTACATGCCATTATTTTGAAGCTAGCGTTCCCTATGGTATAATAGTATTTTGATTTTACCCCGAAATGCTATTTTTAACCATCCAATGTACTTGCAAAGGTTATTTGTCATGACAAGAAAATTAAGAATTAAATCATTCGTCAGCATTAAATAATAAACCTTTCTGAAAAAGTTAAATGGTTTCAAACTCAATCTCCCATGTGGTAAGACCAGAAGCTCGACTTTGAATTTATAATATCTTCTTTCCAGGAGGAAAACTTTGCCATCCAAATGACATGGATCCTGTTTACTTTCTTTATTCCCAGTGGTGATACACATACTCAATAGATTCTCGAATTTCCGTTCCAAATAAGTGAAACAGAAGTTTATTTTTCAGATTTGAATGTTTCTTCAATTCCACGTGTTATGAAATTTTACATCATTTCCTAAATATCTCAGTGTGATCCGTATTCCTGGTACACGCTCCCATACTAGTAGTATTTATAGGCTTTGTGTATTCCCTCTTTTCCGCATTCACGAGCATATTGAACCCCCACAATCCCCCGAGCCACCAATGCATGCGAATGATTCCGAGGCACACCCAGGGGGCGCGATCCCAAGGCCCTCTCCTTTGCCAGGAAGGAACCCCGCCTCTCCATCTGTGTGTGTATGTGTTTGTGTGTGTGTGTTGGTGTGTATGTGTGTGTGTGTCTGTGTGTGTATATATATATTATAAAGGAAAGGGGATAGGAACACACATAAAAGACGAACACAGGAGAGGTGGGGAAGGCGGAATCAAGCAGACCACGAGCGTAAAAATATTTCCTTAACCGGTCCCGGTCAACGATCCCTTTTCCTTATTTCTACATGTATTTCCATGTGAAAGAATATTTGTTCGCCGTATCGCGGGATTTCGTGTTTGAATGTGTTCGTAATATATATATATATATATATATATATATATACACCTATATAAATATCTATATGTCCTCCTACTCATTTTCTTAATGCCTGTTTCCGAATACATCCCCTATCCACTTCTCCTTTTTCATATCTCCAACGCTTATCACGCTTTTTTAACCGTATCTCTCGTATCCGTCTTCATTTTTCATCGGGACGGCCACGACGCGAGTGGCGGAAATCTCTCGTAATTTTTTTTCCTGGGCGCGAGGATTACTTCGCTGCCGCTGGGATTTCTCGCGAACGCAGAAGAAAATTTTGTGCTTCCTCGTTTTCAGCCGGGACACTGGCTTTGTTCCTCGTCGCGCAGTGCTTGTTAATGCCAAAACTTTGCTCTTCTCGAGAGCCGAGCTGAAAATGAAAGGGTCATAACGGTATTAATGTAGATTACTTTGCATTAATCCCTTTCAACGTTTCATGCAGCAATTAATTTTCTCTTATTATGTTTGCGCTTTCACTAACATGAAATTTTTTACATAGTAACTTTTTATCTATATAAATATGTGTGTGTATTGCTCCTAAGGACATCATTGTTTAATTACTAATCATTATATCAGTGAGGGGAAACTCTGTTTATCTCAATCGGACTGAGTCATCAGTTATTCTACGGCACATGATTTGACGTTTCAAATTTGGACGGCATGATAGCCCAGTGGTAAGAACTCTCGACTACTTATCTGGAGGCTCCACGTTTAAATCTTGGGACGATGTACAAAATGATGCTTTTGCGGCATCCCATTCGTTAATCTAACTATTGCTATAGGATACTTATTATTACTGTGTGGGAAATCGGGAAAGGAAAGGCCCTCTTACCATTAATGTGTGAACTTCACGGTACAAGTTCGAGGGTTTCGAATTTTTTCACTGTATTTTGTTACTCATATTCAATAAGTCATAAATCGTATGAAATGTTTAAGTTAATACCAAACGGAGTAACTTTAATTGAAAACACGTTCAGAGGGGGAGAGGTTCGTGTGATTTAACTGCGAATAATGTTTCAATATTTCAGTTTTAAAATAAGAGGGTTCAAGAAATTTCCGACAAAGAATGTGCGCTTTATTTACTTTACTTAATTTTTATAAGACTTAAAGTTGTATATCAATTGGAAGACGATAATATCACGGAGATAAAGTTCAGGTCACCGAAAGAGATACTTTTTTAAGAAAATCTTCGCTGAAAAATCAGCACTTGGACTCAAAAACCAGCAGAGGTGTACTGCATTTGAAAATTTCCACCCACCTAAGCAAAAATGAAAGTGAAACACTGGAAATAGCTCGTGTTACCTACCTTTTGTGCTTAAATTCTCATCCGATCCCTTTTGGTAAGATTATCTTGCCTGAATCTTGCAGCGTTTCCAGTATCTACCAGAGGAAGATGAAAAATTTTGTTTTGATATTTGTAAAATTTGGTGTCCAAACTTTATTCACATTGCCATGAAAACCTTAAAACCATAATTCCTCCTATATTATTATCAGATTATCCAATTCTTATAATTAACCTTAAATTGTCTATGTATTTCACGATTTATAATTAGCCCATCATTGTCTTAAATAGAATTATTGTGAAAATATAAGTATTACGTTTGTCATTCAGAAATCACAAATTTCTCCACCACTTCCATCAAAACCATAGAATTTGAAATTGGCAAAGATGGTGATCAGAAAAACTGAACGCATCTAAACTAACATTCATTTTGACCAGATGTCAAACGTAAAATCAATTTCCAGAATCTATGCGTCTTTGATTTTTCTTCATGGGCGAACCTTAAGGTCAATCACCATTTCCCGCAATAATTCTCCCGGGAGACACCACGCTCCCCCTGCTCGAAGCAACGTGTAATTCCGGGGCGAGGGAAGGAAACGTGAGGGGCCACGAGGGCATGGAAAGGATGGGCCGACGCAGTGAAATGAGGTGGCGGGGGAGGGAAATGGGGTCGATTGGCGGGAGAAGGATTTGGTTTAAGACAGAATGAAGTCGGGCGTGACGAGGGCTTCGCAGAATCGGAAAGGGAAAGGTGGGCGAGGAGGGTGGGGATGGTGGGGAGGGCGAGGATCCGCATGCGTTGATTATCCTGTCCTCATCGAAATGGCGGCGAGTTTAGACGTTGAGGAGTGCATGGGGGATGACTCTCATCCCAGCGAGATGGAATCTCTTCCTTGGTGTGAGCTGACGCTAATATCAGCTACTCGTTCTTACACAGACGATGGGAAATCTTGTGTCTGAATGACATTCCTTCTGCCATCTCTGCCTATGGCCATAAATTATAATCTTCTCGTCATATTGTTACCCGTCTTTACCGAAAGAAAAGTGGTCCATACACTCTCATCAAATGTCAACATTGTGTGTTGGATGGTAATGTCTCCAAAGGCATATTAGTCGGTCAAGCACACCGTTTTTTATTTCTTTTTCCATTAAGGACTTAAAATATTTTGATATGACTATTAGTTTATTTCCCCAATACCAACGCCTATATCATCGATGCTACATTCATTATTTTACTTCCTAGATGCAGTTGTAATGAGAGCAATGGAAAAATATATTTGAAGAAATAAAAAACGAATAAAAATGTATGATAAATATTAAAATTTGAGCTATGTTTAGTGCGTGTTACTCTTTTAGTTTTAATTGCCATATACTCGTATCATGGCAATAATGTACCTCTAAATTTGATTGCATGTATCCCAAATATATAAAATCTTGACCTTCAACATCTATATTATTTTTTTAATTAGTTCACCGGTCGATGTCTTATTTCATGATTATACTCATCCATGGGTTCCATTTCTAGGCGTGCTGCTCCAAACAAGAGAATAAGCTTTCACTTTACGAATTATAGCAGTCATTTATAAAGCATATGAACGATAAATTTAAAGAAAAAGATGTTTCTCGATTATAATTATTAAAACTTACATATGCAAAAAGACAATGTCAGGTGGCACAAAAGCCCCAAGTATTACAATCAAACTTGCCTTGGAAAAATAACATGACATCTCAAATCCAACCAATATCACAAAATATTATAAATAAAATCAGTCAGAAAAAAACCATACCCTGAAAGGACACTCCCAAACATCAATCTCTAACACAAAAAAAGAAAATCCTCATATCATTAACATAAGTTTAAATCAAACATTAAATTTCCGTGTGCAACCAGAAACTCTTGCCAGCCGTTGATTTTACAGTTCATTCAACCCCTTTATAGTTTTTAAGTTGGTGATGAATAATTTCCCGTCAAGTTTCCAAGAGATTCTCAATAACCGAAATATTCCACACTCGGCAACATGAACGCCTCATTAAAGAAGCACAAAAATGAATTAGACGTTGAGATGATAAATACGCAATTATCGGCAGTTTGGTATGGATTACGTAGTCATCGCGTAATTCAAAGAAATTTTGAAACAGGACTATACTAAATTTACACTCTGTACTTGACTTTCGTGGTGCTACTTCTATAAAAATTGATGAAATGAATAGAAAAGAGTTTACATCAGGGTTGAATGCAATAGTGCCAATCTTTTGTTCATCAAAAACCATTAAACCATTTCAAGCACCAAGTGAGAAAATTGAAAAATATATTTATGTTTTAAAAATGTGTACTTTATTAGGGTAGGAAATTCGATAGAATGAAGTTCTATGTTATGGGTCCTGGA
This sequence comes from Hetaerina titia, assembly GCA_037158775.1. Lineage (NCBI taxonomy): Eukaryota > Metazoa > Arthropoda > Insecta > Odonata > Calopterygidae > Hetaerina > Hetaerina titia. The sequence goes on from CM073770.1 coordinate 12,723,812, forward strand.
AGGTGTATTACTGTCATAGAAATAAGTATGCAATAAATGTGAAATTTTAGCATTTTTCAAAAATAAAAATAGTAATATCTTGAATTTCATGAAGGAATGGGGCTACGAAGCCACTTCTCCGGCATTATATTTTCATTCGTGCAAAATTCACCGCGGCCTTCCTTGATATTGTGAACGCTACACTTGTTAGGCTTCGAAGTATCTTGTTTCAATGTGCATTGGACGATGCCAGTTTACAGGGGCCAGTAAAGTGTATCAAAGAAACAATTAAATTAATTAAAATTGGAATAAATCACCACTCATTAATCCGGAAATTAATCTTTCGTCAAGCGAAATTCTTTGTGCAAATTTACACCAGACAGAAACATGAAGCAGGTGTTTAGATCCAATCGTCCACCGATTTATCGTATTTTTCCGTCTGCGCAGAAATACACGGAATCGTTCAGTTTTTCAAAATAAAACTACAAATCTAGCATTTTTGCTAAAGCGCCGTGAACTGGGCGAGTTGAACTCGTTAGGTTTCCACTCCGCCAAACGAGGATCAGAGAGGGCTTATTGGTCCAAAATATTGAAGGCAGAGAGAAGATATTTCGTTTGGATAGCCGGTGCTGCACCCAGGGGGGGGGCGGGAGGGGAGTACTGTAGAAGTCGGGGGAGGAGGAGGGTGCAGCCAGCATTTCGGTTGTTTCTTCTCATTCCCCGATTTTTTCAGTTCTTGCTGCGTTGAATTTACATACCAGTAGATTGTTAAGGCCACTTTTTTATTCATCAAGAGATGCTGCTATTTCGTCCTGAAGAGAGGATGAATACTTTATATATTTCCCACAGTTTCATTCACGACGAATCACAGATTTGAGCATCTAAATTCAAAGAAATTTCATGGTTGAAGGCGAGGAAAGTTATTTGTCACTGAAATATGGTGATATTTTTGGTCCTGCGATAATTTTCAACATGTCGGAAATTACATAATTTAACAACTGCAATACTACATAATATTTTGTACTCCTGTTTGAGTATATTTTTCGTACTTTTGTTTCCATTCATCCTTTCATCATAATAGAACTATCATTGCATATATCTTTCATAATTACTTATTACCGAGTGATGCTATTCACATTCTTTCATGGCCCAGTCGTATCCTACTCAATTTTTTCTATTACTCTCTAATTCATTCCTCAGTCCCCACACCACACCAAACATTTATTCGGAATAATTGCTTACCTTGGCAGTCCCCAGGATTAGTCCCATCCAACAATATGGGAAATATTATACCTCGATCCTCTTCTGATTTTGCTACTTTGGAATAAAGAGCGTGTTTGATGTGCCTCAAATTCTACCCAAAATCTTTGTCTGCATTTTTATGCCCTTAATCCTTCCTACCATCTTTCACAGACATTTTGTCAACACTATTGCTTCCTTCCTATTTTTTAGAGTAATATGAATGTTAGGCCTAACCTTCGAACAATATAAAAAACTTATCCATATCAATGACCTCTTTTGGTCTCCGTTAACGTAGAATGTTGAGAAGTGGCCATGCATAAATTACCGCACTTGGATTCGTTAGAATTATCATCCCACTGCCCTCTATGTTCACCTTTTATATTATTACCGTCCTTCTTAGTTTGTCCCATGCACTTGTCTCGTGATCTTCCTCGAAATATATTCCCTTCAATTTCACCATTCTTTTAATTTTATAACTAATCCATTGTGCCTCGTGGTGTGTCCAATCCCTCCAGGTCTTCCTTTATTTTGCATACAAAATCGGTATTTAGATAAAACCAACCTAGTCCAGACTTCACATCTCCGCACAATATGCTCTAAAAATAAATGCGCATGGCATATTGGCCCCACACTTGCTGAGTTCACTCGGCCTGTGCACACTGTCGCAGTGGCTCACCGGAAAGATAGTGATGCATCAACCTGCCCATGCAGTAACATGTCTGATGTGAAAACTTCCAAATATTCCACAAAGATGACTGTATATCATTATATTTTTTTTTAGGTAATCTACCGGTTAAGGTAGGTTTTTGGATGGACCCAACTATCAAATAAACATTTTGTGACTCCCCACCTAGCAAACTAATCTATATCAGGTCCCTCTTCATCTCGGTGTACTTCTTTCCTCCCTTCATCTCGTCCAACATCCCTATCCTGTTCCTACCCTTACCTCGCTTGCCCAACATTCTTCCCTCTATTACCCTCTTCAACATTCCACTACCGCTCAATACGCCCTTCATCCATTTTTCCTGCCTCCATAGGATTTCTCTCAACAAACCCCTCTCCTCCCCCACCATTTCTAGTACTTCCTCATTTGTTTTCCTTTCGGTCCATTTCACCTTTTCCATTCTTCTCCACACCCACATTTCAAAAGCCTCCAATCTACGTCTATCCTCCTGCTTCAGCGACCACGTTTCCGCGCCGTACATAGCTACGCTCCATATCAGAGTTTTTACGAGTCTTGTCTTAACATCCCTACTCAACGTCCCCGTTATCAACTCCCTCCTCTTTGAGAAAGCCTCCTTGCCTAGTGCAATTCTTCTCCTTACGTCCCTACCACTTTGACCGTGTTGGTCCAAAACACTTCCGAGATATGTAAACTGTTCTACCTGCTCTATTTTTTCCCCGCCTATTTTAATATTTAGCTTAGCCTTTTTCTTTCTGGAAAATCGCATAACCTTTGTTTTATTAATATTTATTCTCATCCCATATTTATCGCACTGAACCTCCAATTCACTCAACAATGCTTGCAACCCCTTGGCTGACTCAGAAACTAATGCTTGGTCATCAGCAAACCTAACCGATTTTACGAATTCCCCTCCGACTTTCATTCCTACCTCCAGTTCTTCCCATGCCTCTTTAATCATTTCCTCTACATATACGTTGAACAGTACCGGTGACAATGGGCAACCCTGCCTTACACCTCTTCCTAACACTGCCCATCCGGACTCTCCGTTCCCCACTCGCACCTGAGCAGTCTGAGACATGTACAGGTTGCGGATCAGTCTCCTGTCCCCCCAATCCATTCCTATTTTCTGCAATACACGCATTAATTTTTCCCAATTCACTCTATCAAACGCTTTTTCGAAATCTACAAAACAGGCAAAAACGTCCTGATTGTATTCTATATTCCTCTCGACTAGTGATCTCATTACTGCAATGGCATCACGCGTACCTCTTCCTTTCCTGAACCCAAACTGATCATCCCCTAAGTAATCATTTGCCTTACTCTCTATCCTTTTGTTGATGATCCTGAGAATAACTTTAGCTGCGTGGGATATCAAACTTATTGTTCTGTAATCCTCACATGACGAAGCCTTTGCCTTTTTTGGAATAGGAACTAACACCGATCTCACAAAATCTTCCGGCCAGATTCCTTCCTCATAGATACTACGAATCAGTCCATATATGGCCTTCTTCCCACCTTTCCCTAACCATTTCAACATTTCTACAGGAATGTTGTCCAGCCCCACAGCCTTATTTGCTTTCATCTCCTTTAATGCCCTTTCTATTTCATCGTCGAGTATGCCTGGACCTAAGCTATCTTCTTCTACGTCATGTTCCTTTTCTATGTCTAACCTTGTCGGCCTAAGTTCTTTACCATACAGTGTTTCTATATATTCCTTCCATCTCTCTTGGATTTTTCCTGGTTCAACTATTATCTTACCCCATTTATCTTTAACTGTTAGCACAGCTCTTGCCTTCTTACTTCCCGATAATAACTTAACCTTGCTGTATAGAGCACCAATTTCACCCTTCTTCTGTAAACTTTCCATATCCTCGCATTGCGTTTTCCACCATTCTTCTTTTGCTTTATTTGTGGCCCTTCTCAATTTATTGTTTAACTCTTTGTACTTCATTTTGCCTAACTCTGTGTTTACATTTTTCCATCTTCTCCTCTCATCCATCTTTGCAATCATCTCATCCGTTACCCATGGTTTCCTTATCCTTTTCCCGTTAACGGTTCCTATAGTGTCTTTAGCGGCTTCCAATATCCCTTTCTTGATACATTCCCATTTTTCTTCGATAGTACTCAGTTCTTTACGGTCATCCACCATTTTCTCTACAGCCTGCTGATACTCCTTTCTCGTTAATCCATTTACTGCTTCTAAATTCCATTTTTTAGCCCGCCGCCCTTGCCTTATCTTCTTGAAACGAACATTACATTTCATAACAACTAAATTGTGGTCAGAGTCCGCATCCGCTCCTGGGAAACTGTGCGAATTTATCACACTGTTCCTAAACCTGTGCCTAACCATAATATAATCTAACTGATACCTTTCTGAGTCACCTGGCATTTTCCATGTATACCTACGCCTTTTGTGGTGTCTAAACCATGTGTTAGTGATGACTAACCCCTGTCTCCTGCAGAATTCAATTGCTTTCTCCCCGCGGTCATTCCTCGTGCCTAACCCATAGTCCCCCACCTCACCACCATCTCTTCCTTCGCCTACCGTCGCATTCCAATCCCCCATCACTATCAAATGTTTCCCTGCAGGAACACTCGCGATGATATCCTCTAACTCATCATACATCCTATCGACTTCTTCCTCCTTGTGGTTGCTCGGTGGCATGTATACCTGAATAATGACCAAGTTCGTCGGCTCTGCTTTAATCTCTACGAGTAAAATTCTATCTGTCGCTTGCTCTATGTTGACTACGCTTCTTCCTACCCCTTTATTTAAAATTACGGCAACCCCTCGTTGGCTCTCGTCCCCGCCGCTGTATATTACTCTATAATTGTCACTCCAGTAATCCCCGCTATCCTTCCATCTCACCTCGCAGAGGCCTAAAACATCTATGTTACCTCTTTCCATCTCTCGCTTAATATTTTCTAATTTGCCTCTCCTCAACATTGTCCTGATGTTCCAGGTTCCTATTCTAACTACTTTCGTCTTCTTCTGCATCTTCTGTCCTGCTGCTGTTATTTCTCCCCCGCAAGGATTTCGTGGGATGACGACCGCGGAAGCCTTGCCTCCCCCGCTGCCGGGCACGACACACGGCCCCTTGGGCCGAGTCCCGCAGTTGCCAGGACTCAATTTCTGTTTTGCGTCCATCATATTTTCTTGGGAATGATAATTGAGGTGGTTTCCCGTTGCCTTCCTCAATAGTGTTTTTAACGTGACACCATCACTTAATGGCCGCCCCACTGGGGTCAGATGCCATTGCAGCCGCCTCACTGAGGAACAGACGCTGCGTGGACTACCTTTCGTCTGGCTCCTAACCTTCGACCTATCTGGCATGGGTGACCCTTCCAGGAGTAATTATTATTACTCCCGCCAGCACAGCTCTAGGGGTCATCGGAACACACAAGCCCTTCCACCACGACAAGGTTGTAGTCCATGGGAGGGGTATATCATTATATAAATTATAATTTCAAGATGATTGAGTAGTATGCATACTTCAAAGGCTTTTTCAAAGGGTGAAAATTACCTTCGCGAGATATTGGTGAAAAGTATTCAATGTGCATATGCCTCTATTCTCAAGAAAAACACCACAATTGACAGACTGTATTTTCAGTATATCGTCATTTCTCTGCAATACTGGAGTGCAGTACTACTACATTTTATATGTTGCAAAAATATAGCAAGGTTAAACAGACATAAAGTGATTTGCACCAATAAAATAAATTGGCGATTGTGGAATAATGAAAAATATTAATTCATAAGAAAACAGATCATATTGAATATTTCTTTGTCTATTAGAGTTGGAAAAGACGTTCGGAATAATAAACAGCATAAAAATGTATATTAATAAAAGGAGAAGATTTTTTATAGCTCAGTCTTCACCACATTTAAGTAAAATGGGTAGAGGAGTAAAGCCTTGCCAACTATCGCCCGTTCTATTAAACTTAAAGGCCAATAAAATGGCACGAGGCTTTCAAATATCAGGAGGTATGTATTATAGCAGAGGAATATGTGTTTTGGGTATTACGGTCATATAGATAAATGTTGAAGCATTAGTTAGACAGTCTACCAAAGAAAGTCAATTATTTTTGATAGAACATTTTATACGTATGAGATGAAGATATACGTATAATTATAACTAGAGTTTTTTAGGCCATTGATACTAGACATATTCTTAAAGTAAGTACCGTTTGCTTATATTAAAATATTGGCGCTTCAGAACACAGTTTTGCTCCTGCAGCGTCATCTACTGATGCATTAAGAAGCTATAGCAGCATTTGTTTTGTTTCAGAAGTCGTTTGCTTGTCCGTGCATGCAAACAACAATGTCCGCGACAATCGTTGATCCCGCCAGCTGTGAAGTGCGTTCTGTCATACGATTCTTGTATGCAAAAGGATTGTCGGCTGCTGAAATTCATCGGGAATTATGCCTAGTTTATAAACCTACAGTTATGAGTGAAGGAAAGGTTAGACAATGGTGCTGTGCTTTTAAAAATGGACGAACAAATGACCATGACGAAGAGCGAAGTGGTAGGCCCAGTATTCTGACCGATGAAATTGTTTCGCAAGTGGAACAAAAACTGCGATGTGATCGTCGATTGACAATTAATGGCCTGGCTGAGCAATTTCCTCAACTTGGACGCACTAGTGTCTACAATATTGTTACGGAAAACCTCGGATACCACACATTGCGTGCAAGGTGGGTACCGAAAATGCTCACCGACCACCACAAAGAGCAAAGAATGTCCAGTGGACGAGAGTTTTTGGGTCGTTGGGAACTCTTTAAACCACCCACCATACAGTCCTGACCTTACACCCAGCGACTACTTCCTCTTCTTGCACTTGAAACAATGGTTCGGTGGACAACGTTTCGAAACCGAAGAGGAACTCAAGAATGGCGTTATCGATTGGTTCAACCCTCAGGCGGCGAGTTTCTATGCAGAGGGGTTAAAGAAGCTGGTGCAGCGGTACAAAAAATGCTTAGAAGTGAACAGCGATTATGTAGATAAGTGAAGTAGGTTTGTAGCTAACTAAAAGTGCCAATAAAATGTGTTTCATATGAGTATATATTTTTCCTGTGACCAAACGGGCCTTACTTTATGAACACCCCTCGTAGAACATGTCGTAGGTATGAGATGAAGATGTATAATTCTAATTGAAGGTATTATACTTATTTTAAGGTTGGTTTCAGACAGTCGTCCCACCAATACGTGTACTTTTCCTTCATTCATTATTTATTTCCTTATTTTCGGATTTCCTTCAGTATCTTCCACTTTCCGCCAACCCCATTTAATCCTTCGGCGTTTTTCATCTTCCCTGATCATTCTATTGTCTTCATTCTTCTCCAAACTCCCATATTAAAAGCCTCCAAACTTCACTCATCCTTCTGTGCCAAAGACCAGAGTTAAGATCTGACCAGCGTTGCGATTCATTTTTAGGTCTTTAGTAATCTGTTTTTTTCCGCATATTTACTCCGTGTACCCGTCACCAGTTCTCTTCTTCTCGCAAGCGCCCCTTTCGCTAACTTATAGGAAAATGATAAAATGAAATTCAAAATAAATAGAAGGGGTGCCATTCATCAAAAGGGAAATAAATAATTTCAGTATTTTGGGATATAGTTATGCAGTATTTTAGAGTACTATTGGCAGCGTATTAAAAAGAACAGCACGAGAATATTCCTATGGTTAAAAATTACTAATTACAAAAAGTAGGTAATTAATTTCAGGGACCTGCTATAGAAGGTATCATTCTACAGATCAGAATTCGTTCGGAAACAATTTTTAAGACTGCATAAGAACTGGCGTAAGAAGAAGCACTTGAAGAAGAAGATATTGAGGAAGGATTGGGCATTGAATGCAATTAGAGAAAAGTAGTGCAATGAATATTCATTTTTTTTCGGCTTGAACTTTGGCTTGAAGCAATATAATACGTTTAATAATTTACATAGATAGGCTCTCCACTGATCCCTGAAGTGACCGTTTCGAAGTGTGATTATGCAGCCGTGAGTTAATTAACTAGGTGTATGAATCGTATGAAAACGGAGTCGAACTGTACTGCCCCACGAGGCAAAAAGACCTTGCAACACTTCATTGAGAGTCGTTGAGAAAAGTATTACGGTTTAATGTGTGGCAATAGTCAATAGAGGTACAGTTAGAACGATCTTTGTTTAACTTTTGTTCTGGTTGCGTTATACCTTAATATATAATATTGTATTTTATATCGTACGGAAGAGCTCAAAAGTCCACCATGTACTGTAACATTTTTCATGCACCGCTGAAATCCACAGCTGGATTATATGCAACAAATGTAAAAGTGAAATTTATCCCGTTTAGTTTTGTTTGGTGTACGAATCGTGGAAATTGCAAGTGGAAGCGTACGGATGGATAAATTCCATATCAAAATTTTCCATTCCAATTTCAATCAAAAAATTCCATCAATTTTAACCTGTAATTGTGAATTATTTTTATATTTTTTCCAATATGACTACCGGTTTCAGAAAATGAGAAGTAAATAAATATAACGTTCTTTCAAATTACTTTTTAAAAACTCCCAATGAACTGATATCAAAATTCAGAACAATATATTATTTAGGACAAGAGACAATCTAGGGGCGGAAAGTCCAATTACAAAGCATCCAACTAAATTCCAGGGGGTGATTTCGGAAAAACTGTATTTTATAATATTTTTCCGGAACAAGCCAACGGGAAAAGTGGATTCTGCGCTAAATACTACCCTTATCCAAATATGAATTATAGCAGTACCACCTACAATAGGGCAATGATGCTAAAATATCAAGAAATCGGTGTGGTATCAAGCTCTGGTCGAGAGTGAAAGTCGCGGAATTGACCTCAGTGTTGTGATGTGGAAAGCAAATTGCGACATTAATCAAATATGACGTGATAACTCGGCAGCAAAGATGAATCAGATGTATTGGATACACCTCGATTCACAATGGACTAGTTAGAACTATAAAAGAAAGGAAGAAAATTGCAAATAAGATCTCAGGGGGAAGACCAAGAGAAAAGAACTTAGGACGAATTAAGGCGGAGGTAAAACGGAGAAGAAGCTGTGAAGGGGATGAGGGAATGGGTACTAAATGGAGAAGAATGGAGGGCTGCAGTAAGCAAAACTTAGGCTTAAAGTACTGATGATGATAATGTTAATATTAAGAGATGCAAATATTAACTATGCAGAGAAAAAGAGAGAAGAATAAGGAGAGTATGTTTTTATCTTAGGCCAAATGCTGATAAGTAATAATTCCAGAATCGTATACGTATAACCTGCCGGATACTCTAAAACTTGAGATCATGCGTTAACTATTTCTCCTTCCATCCTCTGTTTTATTTATTTTGAAATTGCGTTCTAACAAAATTTAAATTAATACTGAAATAATTATTAGAACCTCTTTCCTTATGATTCATTCAGAATATACTTCCATTTTAGTTCCAAAACATTTTTATTTTAGAATAAGATTTCGTAATCATTAATATTAGCATTCTTAACTGACGCTTTTTAAACTTCCTTCAGGTTAATTATAGTCGATGAAGGGATTTTATGTTAAAAGATTTTGGTCTTTTGAAATAATTATTATATCTCTGCTTGACGTGCCCTTCAGCTTAAAAGAGATTCACTTAGGGCTGCGTGTTATTTTAACGTATACTACCATCAGTATCCTCTCAGTACAATGTATATTTTCCGAACCTAGAGAATAGTTGAGCGGATTTAACTTTTTATCAAATTATACCCTGAATTTTATTGAAATTGACTTGAAATGAACTTATCGTCATCGACTTTTCAACACAAACACTCTCTCTGTCTCTGCGAGGATACATTTGCTTCTCTTCAGCTAATTATGTGATTTAAGAACGATGTGTAGGAAAGTATTAAATATCAAGTACACTATCCAAATTTTTTTTAATTAGTTACGTTTTTATCTTCGCTGTCGAACGAGGAGAGAAGAAACGTCGGCCGAACTCTTGAGTTGGACTAGGTCCAGAATTATTGGACTTAATCTTCCACGGGTGGTTTTGAACAAATCTATCTTGGTTCTTGATTTCTGGCCTTCTACTCCCCCCTCGACATCAAGATGGGTTAAGGAGAAAAGGGGAGGATGGAAGGTCGCTGGGTCGTATGATGGGGTTCTATACAAGGTTAGGATTTTTTCGGAGTCGGGGAGAGCAAAAAAAAGCCTCCCTCTATTTTTTGCTCGACCCTTCGCCCTCACCACTCCCGCCGAGAGGCGGAGAGTTGCGGGAGGGAAGCGTTTGGGTGGAGGGTGGGGTTTGAGGGGAGGAAAGCTGGTGGAGGCGAAGGGGGTGGTCTGCGCGTGCGTGGGTGGAGGTCGAGTGGACCGAAATGATGTCACAACGGACCGACGGAGCTCCGAGAGCCCAAGGGGGTGTAAAAAGCGACGACATGAGGGCGGAAAGGGGAGAGACGAGGGAAGAAGAGGGAGGAAGTGAGAGAGAGAGACGGGATACCGAGTGTGGATGGGGACGACTCTAGATCCTCACCGCTCCTCCAATGCTCACATCCTGAAGACGTGCCTTATTTTGTGTTGGGATGACCACTCCGTAGCATACCATGCTATATTCTGGGGCGACCAATTCGTTACTCGCGGCAGAAGGTATTTCTGTTGAGCCCTCGAATCAAGTTTTATTAAGCTAAAATAATCAGTCGACTCAACAAAAGTCTGTTGTGGAATATTTGAAATATTATTTTCAGGAATGTTCTCTTCCAATAACTTGTTCCGGAATTCCGAATATGTTAATTCATACGAATGCAATCCGGCAATCTTGAACTTTGTTCTGTCAGAACATTGGCAAACTTTCAATTCCATTGTATTATATGATAAATATTTTTCAAGAATAGTGCGAATACTCGTGTGGCTAATTTTTAACAGTTAACTACTAATTCACGGTTTTCATTTCTTTTCCCTATCGCTGATTCATCCACATAAACACTGATTCTTTCATTTTCATTTAAGTCAACCTTAGTTAGATCCACCAAAGTCAAGTGTGCATCAAGTACTAAATCGTCAATTCTTAATTTAACTAGGACAGTAACTGATAGCTCTTATATCTTAGTTAATTATTTTTTTCTCTACTTATATTGTCTGCATTCGCTGAAATCCGCATATGTTTAGATATTTCTTCTTTTTAATCATCCCGTGCATATAGATCGTAGCTTGGTGGAATGGCCTCATGAAATAGTACGTGTTTTTATAAATTAACGTATCTGGTACCGGTAGAAACTCATCGTTTTCTAAGAAATGCTTTTCCTTACAAATAGAACTCTTAGCTAATCTCTACTCCTTGTTTAAAGTGAATATCATCCATTCCGTTGCATAATACTATATTATTTTAAGCCTAATTTTAGTGAAATTGATAAATTTAAATGTCAATTTTTTGTTCTTATCCAGCCATGTGAACAAACTTTGGTGCAGTTAACGAGTGGTTAACAAACCAGAGCAGATAGCAAGATAAAGTATCAGATAAAACCTCATCTGTTGCCAATATGTTTAACAAATATTTGTTTCTACTTCCGGAAATTATGTTATTTGGGGCCTATTTCCTCCAGTACAATCAAATGTTGTTTTCAAGAGAATCTCTCCCCATGTTTTTTCCGTCTTTTCCCTTTAAAGGCCTCCATTACGTGTCCCTCCTTCCTCCCTCCGCTCCTCCATCCCATTCGCCTCCTTCCACCGTCCCCCCGCGCCATATGCCAGCCCCATTCCCCCCCTCGAACCCTCCCACACCAAACGCCCCCCCCTCCGGCACGCCCGCTGACACGAGCTCACACGCGCCAACGCCCCATGCTCCTCACGCATGGCGGATGAAAGTTCGAGCCGTGGTTTTTTTCGTTCCCCGAGGTAACAATTGTTCCGGGACCACGGTTTCCAAGGGGAGGCGGATGGAGGGGGGAATGGGGAGGAGGGAAATGAAAGAAAGAGAAGTAATTGTAAAAGTCGAAGCCGGTAAGATAAAAGGTTAGGAGGTCATTTAACCACAACTGGTTGGCATTTCGTCGCCGGGCGTGTTATTCGTAATTGCGTTCTTCGCACGCGAAATGTTTCGCTCCAAAAGGTTAAACGCTCTGCATTGAACAGGTGACAGCATGAACACCCAGTAAATTGATGTTGGACTTTTTAAACTCTATAAATATTCCTTTCTAAAAAATGTTTGGCATCGTAAAAGGATAAATTTTGATACAACGCTGTAGCTCGTTCATTATTTTTCGCAAGTCCATATGCTATTGTATCTCAGAACTGAGTTAATATCCGAAATCCAATAATTAGGAAAGCAGAGTCGGATTGGCTGTTAAATTGCCTTACTAAGCCGTATTATGCTTGGTTCGAGCCCTTCGAAAACTTAAAATAGTGCCTCGCGGTTCCCTAGTTAAAAGGAATAATCTCGATCTGTTGCAGCACTTCCTCCCTGGCACACTATTCCCCTAAACTATTTAAGAATGTTTGCGATAGTATAGCAATCCATATCCAAGGACATGGATTGAATTATAGCTTGTTATCAAGGAGGTGACAAAATTTTAAATCGTGTTTGATTTTGTCAACGGCTGCCCAGAGAAGAAATCCTCCAAAAACAGATTTATTAGGAAATAATATCGCATGCTTTTTACCAAATATACATTTTCTCCTAGCAAAAAGAGTTCGTAAAATCTACGAGATTTTTCTCACTCCGGGGTGAGTATTAACATAAACGTCAATTAGGGATGGGAGATTTCGGTGGGCTATTTGTACACACGGGCAGAGTGGGATTTATACACACGAGAAGAATGTAAAAGGTGAAATGGACCGAAATGAAAACAAATGAGGAAGTACTAGGGATGGGGGGCGAGAAGGGGGTTTGTTGGGAGAAATACTACGGAGGCAGGAAAAATGGATGAAAGGCGTATTGAGCGCCAGTGGGATGTTGAAGACTGCAATAAAGGGGAGAATGTTAGGCAAACGAGGAAAGGGCAGGAACAGGATAGGGATGCTGGACGGGATGAAGAGGGGAATGAAGTACACAGAGATGAAGAGAGGCCTAATGTAGAGCATGTAGCTCGATTTTGTTTTTTTTGGAGTCACAAGATATTTGATAGTTGTGTCCATCCAAAAACTTACCTAAACCGGTAGATTACCTTATAATAATATTACCTAATAGCAGTGAGGATTTGACTTGTATTTATTTTCTACAACGTGCTTCATCTACGTAAATTCTCTTTGAACTCTCTTCTATATGCATAAAGAGGTGAACAGAATTTGTCTATTGTAAAGGTAGCTTTCCGTAATCTAAGATGATTAATATAAAAATTTCAAAAATTGGAATGATTCCCAATCAGGATCCAAAAAAGTAATGATTCATCGAGTATTTTTCCTTGTGATACCGGTGTGATTAATAGCTTCATTTTAAGAGCTATGAAGTCTTTTATTGCCAACCGAAATGTGAAAATTCTCTCATCTATGACTGCTGCGTAAGTCGCTCACTGGAGAAAATTAGGTCACTTAGGCTATAGTCTCGGGAAGAATAGACTCCTCAAAGAAGTTTTCCCAAGTGTCCTCATCAGAGAATATTAATCACCCCTCCAGACGTAATGAGCTCTCTAAGCCGAAAAAAAAGATCAGCATGTCATTGGCAGCCAGAGATTCATTGGGGTTATTAATGGAAATTACCACGGTTTAAATCCGCAATTAAGGAAAGAAATATCCTTAGTTACGCCGGGATTATACCGCTGAATATATTTACGAAATTAGCCTTTTACGTATATAGATCATTGTGGCATATACTCGTATGTACCGACGACGTATACCCCTAAATAAAATCTATTTTATGATCATAAGAATTGTTTACGTGATCGAATCATTGGAATCTATAATGGGCAAATTGCAAAAGAATTAACAGAACCGCACGGAAAAAGTCCCTAATTCTAATCTCTATTACGTTGTTTTACAGACACAACTTAATCATAATAATACATTAATTGAGTCATTAATCCTTTAACTAGCTCTGCGATTTGTATATTCAACATACATGGATACAAAATATGACTGAAGCGCAGTGTCTACTACGTGTTAGTAAAAGAAATGCATGCAATGTGATGATAAGATCAATTGCCAAATTAGATACCCGATGTATAAGGGTGATAGGCAACCAAAGAAAAACTAAAGTATTCTCCTATTTATAGTTACACCCGATGATTCTTAAGAACACTTAAATTGCAGATTATAAAAAAAATAAGATAATGTTTGCGGTTGAAGGGCGCCAGACAAAGTCAATAGAATGCTTTGAAATAAGTTGGTAGTGAGAGAGTTTAGTAATTCACTGAGCAAGATCATCAACGATCAAAAAGTTTTAAGAACCTACATTGCTATCACAGTAAACATTCATAGAAAACATCTTTTTCAGTTATAAAAATATACTCACAAGGCAATATGTAAGTTTATAAATTAGGAAACTACGAAGTAAATCTCGTAATTACATAAAGATAAGCACATTGAGTAGGTAAGTCTACTACTGTTCGACTAAATGGCGTATAAATGGAGATAACTACGCAGAACAGTATTGATACCGCTAGAAATGCGTGTTCACCTGATAATGGGCAGTCTGAAATACGTGCCAATGTAAATAATGGCTTGGGAGGAATGTGTACCAAGAGCATGTGAATCACGAATCACATGGAAAGGAATGACTATTTGGAGTAGTGCAATACATTATACATGTTTTTGGACAGAATTGTTTTCCCAAGAAAATCATAGGAAAGGTATCTGGGACGGACTACAGAGAACCAGATATGACGTACAAACAAATAATAGAAGACGTAGCATAATGAATATAGAGGTAAATACAAACTATTCAGCTGATAAGAGGGTGGTGTGCGTCAAACCAATGCTATGATTTGTGACTACTATGAGCAAAAATGATAGAAAGAACGACCCTGGTCACTTAGTTGATAAAAAAAATTCACCGTAGGCTTGTGCGGCCCGTTCCGACTACAGCTCTTCTTTCCGTGGATAATACGTTAAAGAGGTCAATCGGTAATCGTTTTTAACCTGAATATTTGGAAAAAAGAACATTTAAATCTTTATAATGCAACCATTTCAGAGAGTAAAAATCATTCGCCTTGACCGGGATCCGGGTTCGAATCCCGGTCAAGGCGAATGATTTTTACTCTCTGAAATGGTTGCATTATAAAGCACACATAGCGGGTGACTCCGTTAAAGTTACTATTACAGTTTCTTGAAATTTAAATCTTTTTTGAAGATGATTTAAAATCAATATTGAAGATAGATCTATTACTTGATACCGTATTATTACCGTTCGCCGCCGTGATATCATCCGATCGATGTCACAAATGAAGTTCTAATTCAAATCATTATCAGGGGGAGATGGTTGGGCATCCACTCTGAAGTATGTCAGTTCATTCATTTGATCTTCACCTTTTTGCTCGTATCCCCACTCCCACTCTTTCCTTTATTCTCCATTCTACATCTATAATTGTCCCATCCCTGTCCATCACTGTCATTACTCATGACCATAGAGTGGCATACTCCAGATAGTACATATTTTTTAACGAATTATTCACTTACTTTCTCCTTTATATTCCAAGACTGCTTAAATTTTTCCGTGAATTTAACCGTGTTTGCCCGTCGGCCATTTTCTGTGAATCTTGATTAGCTCATCACTACTAGTTTTTCTCCACAAGTGTCAAATTCTTCCATATCTTCCCGATTTTATTTTCTCAGTTTCATGTACGAGTTTCCATCTGCCCTTCCAGCCCATACAATTGCTCATTTTGATTTTATCCCGCTGAATTATAACTTTGCATCACCGTATCCAAGTGAACAAGCGTCCCCTTCCCATCGATTTCTTTCTCCGACACGTCTACCCTGGCGTCAGTCAAGAGAGGCTTACTGCTGTTTCCACATAATCCTGCCTAAAATCCTCTGATTTCATTTATTTTTTTTCTTTTATGAAATCCAATGATAATAGGCAAAGTTCTGCATTCTTCGCTTCCTCATTTCTTTGTTTTGCGTCTGCAACGATAGGATGGGATTTAATAGCAATCTTTCTGGTTTCGCTTGTTTTCCAACTTCTCCTAAATCCAACTTGATACTCTATATAGATTATTCTGTGTGTCATGTTCTTCTTTAAATTATTTTTTGGAGTTATCTTCCGAAAGTTTAACAATTTACTTTCCTTTTATTTTGAGAAAAATGTACTTAGAATTACATGTATTCTAATGGATTTCTGTTAAATTATCACAAATTATTGTATACGATTTGGTTGAAGGCTTCCAACCAGTAGATTTTATAATGTCTTAAGAATTGATCTCGTGATCCTTATTAGCACTCTTTCTTTTACTACTGCATCGAATCAGATCTTAGTATTTCCTTCTCTTCACTTATTTTAGTACAAATGCTTCTTCCTTTGCAATGTTTTTCCAAATATTCTGATCTATTTTCAGTTTTAATAGTATTTCTCCATTTTCCCTCTCGATTTTCATTAAAGTTGGTCCATCAAGTTCATCCTTTCGCAATCCCAAAAGCGGAATCAAACTCCCCACGTAATATTTATGTTGAGCTTAACCAAAATTGGTTCTTCATACCTTCCGATCAAATTAAAATGCCATTACCGCAAAGTGCTTACTATGCCGTTAAAACTATGTTAAATTGAAATTTGGCTGTGAGAAAACGCCGTACTTTCATAGACTAACCAAAATCAAAGACATAGAAAAATCAAAAACGTGGCTATTAGAGCATTCAATGTAAATATAAAAAGAAAAACTGGCCATTGCCAGGGGTTTAAAAACACCTTAATCGTTCGATGCACACCATTACGTACACATTTGTCTTTTTTGTTCCAGCAACAAACGTAAATATTATTTTAAAGGACTCTACTAAATACTCATATTGTATTCTTCCTCTTAACTGTTTCCCCTTTTTATCCTTAACTCGATTTCAAGACAAACCCTCCGAGGAATTTGTGGAAGGGCATGTTTAGAAATCCACCCGTTGAACCTGGATTGAAATGGAATGTTCAAGTGTTTTAACCTTCAGGATTCGCGGACAATTCACATTCAGTGAATTCATTCTGCGAATGTATTCGTACTCATTTCAACGCAAAATCAACTGGCGAAAAAGGGGCAAAGAAGAGTTTTCCTGATTAAACCTCTGAGAGTTATAAAAAGTAATAATAAAAACATTTTTGTTGGCTCTCTTTTGGCGCGGTTCCCTCGGT
Organism: Hetaerina titia; assembly: GCA_037158775.1. Classification (NCBI taxonomy): domain Eukaryota; kingdom Metazoa; phylum Arthropoda; class Insecta; order Odonata; family Calopterygidae; genus Hetaerina; species Hetaerina titia. Next base: position 12,740,951 of record CM073770.1, read on the forward strand.
GGGAGAAAAAATACACATACATAATCCTCGGGATTCGTTTGCTCACGCCTTCGTCCAGTTTTCCCTTTCCCCCTCCTCCCCCCCGTGGAGACTCATTAAGCCATTCGGAGATGCGATTCGAGCACCACGCCCTCGCACTATGCCCTCCCCTCCGGCTATTTGCCCTTCCGCCCGCCCTCTTTACTCCTTTTAAGGTGACACTTGGGGAAGTGGCACTAATAAGCGAGGAGGCGAGGGGCGGGGGTGGGTGGCTGACGGGAAAAGTTTCCACCTCCGCAAACGGTCCACTCACCCCCCGGCGATGCGGGGCTGACCGGGATTTTAGCCTCTTATTCATTCGCTAGTGGAATACGGCAGTCACCGATATGCAATTACCTTCGACCCGGAGATTTAAAGGTACGGATAAGAAATAAAACCAGTTAATCCGACAGCCTAGTTTTTAGTGACCACGCCGACCAAATGGATCAATGGCGTATTGATAGAACCCCGATATCCGGCCTTCATAATGAAATTGCATCATGAAGAGGACATACTGCGGACAATTTTACCTTGGTCTTTTTTTAACTTTCGCCCGGCTAGTTTGACCCATCGATTTCCACTAGAGATAATTGTCTATCAATGTTTTTCCAATCCACTGAAATGATTGTCTTGGGCCTCCTCTATATTCTCTACCTTGTCTATCGTACTTCACATCATTCAGTTCATGCCCAATGCTGCAGAAGCATTAATGAAGTCGTTCTAATTCGTTATCATTGAATAAAAATACATGCAAGTCGCAGAGTAATATTATATAGAATTCAGAAAAGAATTGAGAAAAGAAAAAACACACCACTTCAAATACCACTGTACAAGGTTAGTCCCAGAAGTACTTGACCCAACAAAGAGAAAACAAAAAGTTTGGGAAAAAATGTATTTATTTATCAACATAATCTCCTTTCAGCTCTATACATTTTTCCCAGCGATATTCAATAAGTTCGATACCCTTTTTATAATAGGAACTGTCTTGCTCCTCAAAATAGCCTTTCATTATTTTTTCCGTTGGGATCGGAGTGGCGTTCGCTCGATTCCTTGTCTCTCTCCTGCGCTCTTACCACCAGTCGTCAGTTCGGGCTTGGATTCGGGATTTGGGTAGGCCTTGCTGCTTCCGCAATGGCTCCTCTACTCACACTTGAAGGGTAATCCATGAACGCATGACAAAATGCTCGTTAGACGAGAAGTAAAAGTTTACTCCACTCACTTTTTAGATCAGACTGATTATCACGCGGCGTATCTGATTTTCGAGTTTGGCAGGTCCTTTAGGGGAATTAGGCAGGGAGCCACTTGAAATGCGAAGAGAGCTAGCGAGACTTACACTTTTAGTATGGGTTCGAACAAACCAGTTTAACAATGGCACTAAAGGAATTATTATGACCCTACTCTATTTAGGTAGGTCAGATAATAAGGATGAGATATGGGGGATGTGAGACTCCAGTGCTGTACAGCCCACTGTGTTATCGTTGCTCGTTTGTCTATATATACGTTTGATAAAATTGGTCATAAGGATGTATAATTAATATCGCAATATTGATAAATAAGGGTCTTCGACTAAGTAAAGCCTTGCTGAAGCGAAATATATGTAATGCAGCATGACCTTCGTTCAGAAAGGAAATGAATACTGGACACCCGTGGAAAATGGTTACTTGAAACTGATCTAACATATCTGCGGTAGAATGATACGGATAACAAACCTGAAAGGAGTGGACAGAATAGCATTGCTGTAGACGTATGCACAAAGAGCCTCATTTCACTTTCTTTCACTGCATTCTAGGTTTATTGCTTAATCTATATGGGCAAAATATGTATGAATTTCAGAAACGATGCTCTTTTGAGTCATTGTGATTTACTATCCTTAAAATTTGACATTTATTTGGAATGAACTTTCTAGTTCATTGGTTTCTAAGCATAAATTGTGAGAGTCACAGAAAAGAAAAAAATAATTTAATTAATTTAATAGTTACGTGTTTCATAAAAGATATATTCCGTACTAATTCAAACTTATATAACGTTACAAATGGACAAATTCATTGCAGAAGCTAGAATACGTAAATAGAAATGAAACAACCATGCATATTTGGAAAGTGCAGTTTAACTTAAAAGTGATGCTTTGGGGTGATTTGGAAAAATAATAATCAATTGTCAAGAAGAGTAAGTCGCCCAAAACAGCTAGACACTGGTGTTCCCTCATTTTAGCAACTGTTCGCAGGTAAATTGGAAAAGTGCTCGCCATGTGAGCGTACGTATTCCGGCATAGGCTCTGAGAATTATTGAACTGCTGCAAACAAGTAAACGAGTATTGATTGATCTTAATGAATCTATAGATACTTAATTATATGGTTGCAATCCCGAGGAAAATGTCAAATTTAGGGATAAAAACGACCATTCATTCACTTAACCCGACGCGTGAGTGAGAGAGATAAATCGGAGGGCGTTATCGCCGTCATATACGCGTTTAATGCTTCATTCATTTCAATTTCTCACAAGTCATGTCACTTCTTGGCCACCTCTCAAAAGATTTGATGGCTCTGACTTTTACGGGTCGCATTTGCCGCGAATGGGGGGCGATGGTGGGGAGCGTGGGATGAAAGGTGCGGGACTGAGGATTATGGGTACGAAATAAATAGCGGTTGAAATTGGTGATGAAGAGAAATGGGGAGTGCGATTGGGTTGATGGAGGAGGGGAGGAGTGCGCTTATTAAAGGGAGGAGGGGGAGGGATTCGGCCAAGGAAGGGCGCCAGGGGAGAAAAGGATGGGAATAAAACGCGAGATACGGAGTTGGGAGGAACGCAATGCAAAGTGAAAGAGTGGAACCGGAGGAACGGTGAGTGAATTAGTGGAGAGAGAGAGAAGGCGAATGTGAGAGGGGAAGCGGAAATGGAGGTGGGGAGGGCGGAGAGAAAGTGATGGGGGAGGGAGGGAGCAGAGGGGGGCTTTATCAGGGAGTGTGGGGGTTGGCTGCGGATGCTCAAAGAGGAAGAAAAGAGGATTTATACGGGAAAGGGAAGAGAATTTGTGGAAATTTAGCACGGTTTTGGTGTTTTCATTGAGCTCCCATTCGAAGGTTAACCAGAATATGACTTCCTGAAAATGGAGGAGACTCCCTCTCTCTCTCTCCCCAATTCCCTCGGTTGCGGTGAACCGGTGTCAGGCAGAGCGTGGAAAAAGGTGGAGTTTAACCAGTCGGAGTGCTTAGAGTGGTTTTACATAAATCATTAAAGAATTTTCCTCCCCGCAATAAACAAATATCAACGTGCTTCCAAACCTCTCGCTCGGGTTGAAACTTTTTCATGTCATAGTATCTTATCCTCCGTGCTAATGGTGATAGTTTTGCTGGAATAACCCTTCTTGAAAAGTTGTGTCCTGAATTTTAATATTGCATTTTTAAATATTCTCTCTGACCACATTGAGTAGTTATGGCATATATAATAAATTATTAACATTTTACTCTTCAAAAAGATTATGCTCAAGTTCTGACTACAGATTCAACTAAAGTAACTCTGATACAAAGTGTCTAATTGCCATTGATTCTTTACTTGGTGGCTAAAAGTCATTGATTGGTTGGCAAGTAGCATGAAGTCATTAACTCTGGCCATTTAATGACTTTTCCCTGAATCACAACGCAAGCACGAAAATCAGAGGCGTCCCATTTGATCCCAACTTAGCAATCGACGCAAAGTTTTGTTCTGATAGATGGCGGTGGAATTCACCTTGCGCAAACTCGTAGAATTTAGCACGAGTTTCACCATCTCCTTTTACAGCAGCACTCTTGACCCTCTCGCAAAATTCTTATTCTCATTAAACTGCACGCTTGAGTTTCATCCAGGTATAAACTTCAGCCGATGAATTCAGGGTCCGAAACGGATAAAGCTAGCTATTTCGATATAGCACCGTACTCAATTGGACCATATTACATAAAATTTCAAATACTCATGATATTTTATGATGCTAATATGCTCGTTAAGCGAGGAGCTCTCTGATTTATTTTCATAACAATGATCTAATATGATTAATGCAAGCTTCACAGAATTTCTCAATTGTTTTAATATCTTCAGGCCTCTTCAAAGGCACGTAATACCCTTGGAATAATAGAATGGAATGAAGGTGAAGAAAGAATAGCATACATTCACTTTTAAAGTCATTTAACTTAGTTAGTTTTGTTGGGGAGGCGACCGACAGCTAAGGCCATTTGCGCTATTAGGGATGAGCAAGAAAGGATGAAGGGTGGAGAGAAACCCGGCGTCGGTATTAGCCTACTCTTGTCGAAAGGCGCCCAGGGGTCCGCAGTATAACGTCCAAATCGACGGACGTCGTACTCACTCAAAGTGCCCTCCACAAAGCACCTCTATTAGGAATCGGGATATCACTGAAAAATATTTATTGTCTCCAGGATTTGAACCCGTACCTTCGGTGGGAAGTCTGTACATTAGCCTCCGCACCATCCCGATCCCCTTTATAGTCGTATGTTAAATTATTTCGAACATGAAAATATTGTTCCCCAAAGCCCATATTTCCAACTTAATACCCTAATACTGTGAATAATGTTTCAAAGTTTGTATTCTGTGCTAACTTGTACCCATTTTCAAGTTCTCTTAGAACCGTGGGATTGATCCATGTTGTTCAGTTACAAAATATTTGTGGATTCTATCCACTTTTGCATATTTCTTGTCGCTGGGCGTGTGGTCTCTGCCCCTTGAATGCCAAATTAATTATTTTGTCTGAACTTTAACATTTTCCATTTTGAATCCTCAAGCATATTCGGCCGAATATGTTGCAAGATTGGTTCATTTGCATGCACTTAGTGCATTTTCCGTATTGAGAATGCGGACATTGCTGAAAAAATAATGCAGCACCCGTAAGTATTGGTGCGCATTCCGATTGTCACAATCATAGTGACAGACATACATTCCATATATTTTTTTCTATCCGGTGTATCATGTATTGGCACATCGGGGGAATTGTTTACGGGTACTGCAACGCATATCTTTATTCACCATAGATAGCGCTTATAACCAGCTTAAAATAACGTGGAACCGCGCAGCGTTTTTGCGTCGTAAACGTATGGAAAAGCTGACAGCTTCGCCTATTCCAACCTTTCCGATTAATGAGTCCCCGGGCATCGTTCAGTTTAATAACACTTCACCGGACGCCGGGCAAACCTCTGTTTAATACCTCGGCAGCTAATCACCTCTCCCTACCTTAGCCCCATCCCCTATCTCTCTCACACACACACACGCCCAGTGGGCGATAATTACTCGCTAATACTCCATAGTGGCCATAAAACAAGCAGTTAATCTCTTCGCGGGTCTCGAAAAAAAAACTGCCTCTGCTATCCCGCGCGTTCGACGTTTTATCCTTTTTTTCTGCTCTCAGTTATATTTTCCCGACACACACTCGCACACGCGGGCACACACAGAGGAGAGCAAGTGCACCGAGGGTCACACCGCACGCACACATCGATTCGAGCACCCTTCTCCTCGCCCCGCGCACGTCTCCCCCTCAGCGCAATGTTTCGAATGGCTTTTGCGGCAGAGGGCGCTCCTCCCTTAGTGGCCGGGAGGGATTTGGAAGGGCGAAACGAGAGGGAAAGCGATGGGGAAGGGTTTAGGGATTTTTTTTAAAGGGTCGAATGGGTGGGGTCCGCGCCCTCCAGCAGATAGCGGGAAAGACATAGAACAAGAGAGAGAGATAGGAAGAGAGTGAGGGTGCGCGCGGTGGATTATGGGAACGAGGGAAGAGGAGAATCAAAGGGAGAGGTGGGGTGTAGGTGAAATCAGGGATGGGGGAGAGGATAAAGGGCGGGACGCGGGTGTCCTTTCGGGGTTTGGCAGGGCGATACACGAAGGTTTCGAGGAGTATAAGGGTGAGGAGTGTGACGTTATAGTTTGGGAGTGGGAAGGGCGGGTGTGTGGAGAAGGGTATTAAAGACTGGAGGGGAGTTTTGAGGAACGGGGAAGTTAATGTGATTAGGAATAGAATTATGGCGCTGAAAATTATCGCGTTCGCCGCTTAATGCGAGTGTTTGATCTGGAGGCGTAACTCTGAAAGGAGGGACGAGGGGTGGTTGGGTTCGTGGCTCTGCATCGCCCACGGCGCCCAAAGGGCGGGGGTGGGGTTTTATTTCGAGCGGTGCCACCTGACTAGCAGGCGAGGGAGAGTGACAACCCCCGCGGTCGACACCTCTTTGCAGCCTTTATACTGGTTCTCTGTCGGTATCGACTCACAAACGGGAAAAAGAAATATATGTTCACTTCATTTCGTATGCACTTTGCTTCAGGAGGAATATCAGTGATTTTCAAATAAATAAAAGTGTCCCTCGTCTCAGTTGATGTCGTGGTTATGGTGGCTTGACTCTCGGTTTGGTGGCAACGTGAGTAAAATCTCATAAGGCTTACAAAGTAACGAGTTTTCGAGTTTCCGGGGAGATGATTATTTATACCTATATCATTGCGAATCTCAAACTGCTTCAAACATTCTGCCGACCACTGGAATTCTTAGAGGAACAATTTCGAAGTGTTCGTAATTCGTGGCTATTTTTTCACTCGCGCATAATAAGTCGATGCAAAAAGGTTATTTTAAAAAACGGTCAACGTAATCACTCGCATGTCCTTGCCACCTCCCTGGAAATGGATTCCGGTGACATAGACAAAATTTCTATAAGGTCATTTCGTGTCCCCGAATTACCAAATGCCATAATCCTTATTTACTAGTGGATGATAGAATGTAATGGAAAGATTTTGAATCATGGGAAAATGTTGCATATCTATATTCAATTGATCAAAGTTTTATGCCTGTCAATTATTGATTCTTGTAGTGTTGAGTCGCGTCCTAATCATTTCTTTCTCAAATCCTCCTCATTTGTGATCAGTTTTTAAACACTGGTGAAAATAAAATGAATCGTTTCCAATCTTAAAAATTTGTGAGATGACTACGATTGAAACTTAATCTACCTTTTCGAAACTTCACTGATTCCTTTCGAAATAGATATTGGCTTAGAAAAAATCCCATAAAAGTCAGGTTTCGATGATTTTGTGTTGGATTAAGAATAGAATTGAAGATTGGTATATCAATCGTAGTCTTTGTTTCTTGGTTATTTTACAAATTATATTTGTTTACTTGAAAGTGTCTGGAAAATGTATATAACCTTTCTAAATAATGAACTTTTACATATCTTAATCTCTTTTGGTCATCCACGGTTCCTTTAATTAGCGCATAATGGTAATTCCCAACTTTAGATACGTACTTTATATGCATGTATATTTGTTCTGGCTCGATTTTCCTTTTGAATACTTGAATATTACTCTCAATAACGTTGAATTCCCTTATTTCTCCAATGTATGAACTTTCCAACTCCTTTTTATCATGTGATCTAAATTAACTGCTTTCATTGGTGCCCATGCTTCTCATCAATAGCCTTAATTTCTTATGACTTCATCCCATCATTCTACCACTGGTTCTGCAATGCGGACAACCCTTCCAGCAATGCCTCTGCTGGATTGCTAACGAAGGTATTATCATCTGCACGTCCATCATCACCAGTGGCTTGACTCATTGATGCCTCTTAAGTGTCTCAAATTCCATCCATATTTTACACCTTTTCGCGGTTTAAAATAAAAATATGAACTCTAAGAATAATATCACGAGCTCTAACGAACAAACCTCTCTCTTTCATACTTATTTGATAATCATTCTCATCCGCGAGTACTCTCATATTGATTTCATTTACTCATTCTGATTCAAATTTTCGAATGTGGCATCATTTCTCGTCTCGTTTTGTCATTTCATCCCCTGTTTTCCAACTCTTTGATTGCTTAATACCCTTCAATTGAGTCAACGCTTTTTACAGATCTACAAAATAGGCCTGCATTATTTGTAGACAATATTCTTATTGGTGTTATGGCGTCACGCGTACGGAACGGTCATCACTTTCTCACCAAATGATCTTTTCTTTTTCCAACTCTTATTTATTAATCCTAATAATACATTTACCGCGTGTTAAATTAAACCTACTCTCATAAAATAATTCTGATATACTCAATGCTCTTTTTCAAGCTTTTCTCTGAAATGGAGATTAAAAATATCATAATGAAGTCTTTTAGCCAAAGTCAAATTGAAATTTCCACAGTATTACTTTCCATTATGTCTTTCGCTGATCCCTTGATTAATTTTTTGTATATAATATATAATTGCAACTTATATAGCATATATTCAATCCAATGTTTTGGAAGATAACTGCCATCACATCAGTTGAATGACGAAGTAAATTATAAGTCATATACTCTAGCAAAAACTATCACTCATTCAAAAAAGTAGGAAACATTGCTAAATATCAAGAAGTTTATAGATGAATTATGGGTGATTTTGTCAAACCTTGGGGATAGTTTATGTATGGATACTACATATGTAGTGTAGTAAAACATATAGTTGTTGAATCGTATACGGACCACTCGTTGGGCGTAGTGATAGGGAGCGGAGAAAAATAGTTTGACCTCTAAGTTTTTTTTCTCTTTTTACCTTTCCTTTTCAACTTGAGTACTGCCTCATCACTTCATTGCTGAATCAGTGGGAAAATAATTTCCCTATTTCGAGAACTTGAAATAGTATCCATTAAATGATCATTGGTTTCTTCAAGCGTTCAAGCATATATTTAAGCCTTTCCCCAGTTTCGGAATGCACGTCCACTTGGAATCCGGATTCTGGGGAACGAGAGCGTTTTATCTGCTAAATGGGCCTGTATGTGTTTGAATGGTCCAGGAGAGGAAACTATTGTCGGCTTAGAAATTATATTCACCTGAATGTGACGAGTTATGTCGAGAAAACAAGACAGTCTATTTTAGAATATCTACATAATGCCTCGCAAGTCGCCTCAAGGGCGTGTGGCGGGAGGTGTTAGCTCACCACCCATAAAAGAGAACATGTTGGATTGCTACCTTGCCCTTATTTTCATATTTTTATCGGCCATTAATTTTTTTCTTATTTATAAGTAACCGCATTAGTAGGAATTGGGAAAATCGTGTACACGGATCTTATTTATCATTATTCTTCATTGTTCACGTCCTTAAAGCATAGTGAGGTATAAATAAGAGGTTTCGGTAAGCATTCATGTATGTCTAATAATTCCTTGGCTATGCTTGTGTTACGTGTATATGAAAATTCTTCCCTCCATAGTGAAAAACATAACTTTGTGTTTTTTACATATTGATTGGGTACTTGGCACAACTTAAACGGAAGTCTCGGGCTTTCCTTGGTGTAATTCATTCATGTTTAGTATAGAGATAAAAAACTTTCTATTCGCTAAAAAACTTTGCTATTCCACAAAATATTAATTTCATATGGTTTTGATCGACAGTATGTATCATCAACAACATGTGGGGCAGATACACAGCGTCGATCAAAACCATGCATCGAAACATAACCTCTACCCTTATCATGGCATAGCATGTTTCACTACACTGTAACATATTCGCGTGTAATGTAGTAGGCGTAAATCGCCGTGCTCATTCCCCTTGGAAGTTTGAAAAACGAGGAATACAAAATTGTTTATTAATTATGTATATACATACTTTCCATAGAGTTTAGTCTGCTTCTCTTAAGTTTGAAATGCTGTTAATTTAGATACAACGCCAGCATTTTTACTGTTGGAAGCTTCAGCATGTAGATAGGATTTTGGTTTGAAGACGTATCTTCGAATTCTCACGGCTAAAGATTTTGCCAGGTACTTTAATTTTATCGACATACTTAATTGCTTCATTTGTCTCACAAAAAGCTTTTTATTCCGTCATGCGCCTCAAAATTGTCCATAGGGATCGTGGTATGATTTTCTCCTGATTTTGATGACAGAACTTGATGAACTGAGTCTGAGTTAGCGAAAGTTGTTCAGTTACTTAAAGGTGACAGAAATAATTACGGTAGACTTGGGCAACATCTAATATATTATAATGTTTGAAATGATGCGTAATGGCTTGTGAAAAAGCCGAAGACTTTAGTGCGTTTCCTCGATAAAAATAGGCCCGCCGGTCGCAGGGGGCGGAAGGAGTAAGAGGCTAACCAAAGATGTATGGGCGCGCGGAGGGGACTTTGGAGTGGCACGGAAGGATAAAAAGCGATGCGAAGGGAGCCCCGAATCGATTGGGACATTTGAAACCATTAGGGAGAACCCCTTGGACTCTCATTCTTCCCAGGTTTTTTTCCTCTCTCCTCCTCCTCCGCTTCCCGAGAGAGGAATGGACCGCGCAGTGGCCTCTCGCATCCTCCCCGTCCCACCCAACCCCGAGGCCTCCCACACCCTCCCCAATACCCCTTCCCTCGCTACCAAATACTCAGTCAATATCACGACCCGCCGAGAGTGGTCAATTTTTTACCGCGAGGGTCGCACCTCTGCCTCCCCACCCCCGCCGCAGCCTCCGCGGGGATTTTCACCCGGCAAAAAATGTAAAGGCGTCCACTGCTCTTGCTGCTTGAACCGTCTATTTCATGCCCCCCCTGCCCCGCTCCCCGCCCACCCCCGCTCTGCATCCACCTTCCCTTTCGTGCACCCACTCACTGCAACCCCCTTTATCGCCGTCCGTCCCTCCTCAACCCACCCCTCTACGGCCCTACGCGACCTATCACCACTTCGGGGTTATCCTCCTGCCCTCTCGTCAAACACACGGAAAAGCACATGCCCCACGGTGCCTTCCGCAAGCATAGACAAAAAGGATGAGGGAAGGGCTCTCCTCCCACGCCATGCAAATACCCTCCTCACCCAGATTATGTAAACACGTACACACCCTCACACACAAAACACGTGTGCTGTATGTGTTTGTGTGTGTATGTTATATATGTGTGTGTGTGTGTGTGTGTTTGTGTGTGGGTGTGTGTAACACTTTTTTCACTTTTGTGAAAATCCCACCGACGTGCACAGTAATGTGAATGGACTAGTCAACACAAATACAAACACAGGAATAGAAACACATAAAAGAGGGACTCACTGGGTCTCGAATTTTCGGTGGTGCAACCACCTTTCTCAAGAGGAGTTAGGAACAGAACTGAGGCAGAGGGCCCGGAAGCACTGGATGGAATGAGAAGGGAGGAAAAGGTATACGAGGGGAGGGGTTTGGAGGGGAAGCGTTAGGCGCGGGAATTTAAAAAAAGATGGGGATGATATGGAAGTTGTTGGTGGCGGAGGGGGATGAAATTATGTGTATAAAGGGGGCAATTAGTGTCCGATATTGATACCTGGGCGATTGCAGGAACTCAAGAGCCAGATGAAAGCTTGCTCTAGTGTTTTTAGTTTCAGTGGAGGGTCTGAGGATGGGAGGGATGCTAGGATGGATACTTTTGAGCATTGGTCAAAGTGAGTGTTGTGTTCGGAGGCATGTTTGGGGATTGGGAGCATACCAATCAGGGAAGAATTGTTCCATGAGGCTCGATGATTATTAATTCTAATATTAAGGGGTGTGGTACACTGTTCAATATAAAAGACAGGGCAAAGTTGGCACTTGAGTAGGTACACAACATTGCTGGAGGTACATGAGGAGTAGGGAATTAATTGGTGGGAGAGGGTTAAAGAGCGAGTGGGAGTGGTATGGGATTCTGGTGTGGAAAATAGGATATGTTGTGCATCATAGGTTTATTGCAGGGTCTGGGAGTGATTTTGGAACGGGGCGAGGATTTAAGAAGTGGATTGGTAGATTTTAGAAGATCTGATAGATTGGCGGGGCGTTGGAAAGTGACAGAGGGGCATTTGGGGAAAAGGTTGGTGGTGGAATTGTGGTTTTTAAGGATAGAGTTGAGGTCTTTTAGGATAGAACGCAGAGATTCTAGGCCAGGAAGATACGTGGTACAAATTAAAAGAGGGTAGTTTTTCGCGTTGGTGGAAGGTCTGTGTGTGTAAGCATGTCTTCAGATCCTCTTATTCAGGAGGGATTCAGGACAACCTCGTTTGAGGATGGAATGGTGTAAATTTGAGAGGAAATTGTCTAGGAAGTCGGGATCATTGCAAATTCGGTGTCCCCTTATGAACTGGGAATAATGTATGGAGCGTTTGGTGTGATATGGGTGACAACTGTTGAAATATAAGTATTGTTGTTTATTTGTTGGTTTTATATGTACAGACGTGTGAAATTTATGGTCTACTAATGACATGTTTACATCTAGGAAGGTGATTTGGTAGGAGGAAACCGTAGGCGTGAAAGTGATAGAGGACGAAGCATTGATGTTGGAAATGAAAGTTCTCAGGGAATCTATAAATCTCGTTCTTTGTCGGTTTTCGTTCATCGTTATTTTCATCGTCATTTCTGGTGAATCTCTGCATTTTATTTTCAAAGTATAATTGTATATTTTGCCCTTTTTAAGTATCAGTTAAAATGGTCATCGGTAACGTTCACTCCGAGGAAAGTTTCATCCATACATGTGACAATAGTTCTCTTCTAAATGAAGATCTGCTCATTCAAATATAGGGAAATCCTGAGCTAAAGCAATTTTGACGGCATGGTATCATTAACGAGCTGGCCATCCTAGTAAAAAAGCAGATCGCTTCTGTTGCTCTTTTGTTCGGAGTATGCCTGCACATTGTTAGTTGGAGGAATGGAGTTGCCATGGTAGCGAGGGTGGGAAGTCCTCGCGCGTCGACCTGCCCCCCGCAGCGTAACCCTTCGGTACCCGAGGGGAAGGAGGGATGGGGCGAATGGGAGGTGGGGGAAGGGGTTGGTGAAGGGACTTCGTGGGTTACCGGAGACGAAAGTCGAGAGTAGGAAGAGACATGGGGTGTGGGACGCCCACTGGGTAGGATTCGAAGGGGAGAGGGGGAAGGACTCGAGCAAGGGACGCGAATACAATCAACGCGAGATAAAACTCAACGGAGTAACACAAGAGTCACTCCGCTTCCACTCCCTCCTTAGATTCCATCCTCGAGACGCCATCCTTAAACTCCCACGCCAAATTTACCGTCGGGGATTTACGAATTCGAGCGCATTTGATCCCAATGCGAGGAGACTTCTGGGAATCGCATATTCGAGGGTGCGCGGGGGCTTCTCGTCGACAGGGACGATAGTGTCGTGGAAAGGTGGCTGCGGCTTGGTGAACGGGTGGGTTTTTAAGCTCCTGTGTAAATATAATTATCTCGGCGTAAATTATGTTCCCCCCTCGAGTTCTCCTTCCATTCGGGAAATAATTCTTCTTGGGTCGGTTTATTTCCGTCGCAGGATAACACTTGGCCCTCTTCGCGTTCCATAAACAGCCTTCAAGCACGGCGCTCGGAATTCAACCCTTTTCGTCTAAATGTTTCCACTCCCTTTACTGTGACGGCATATGAACGATTTTTTTCGTTCGGGAAGTTCGTTCGTTCGTTTTTTCGGGAAGTACTCAATTTATGCTTTGAACCACAGTCTATATCAATTTTCCAATTTGATTAAAAAGTTGTTGCTACATCCTCTCATTAATGTTGCCTGGAGAAAATTATTAAGGAGGAAATGGATGGCATAATTGCAAAGTACTTCAACCCCCTCCTACTACCTCATAATCTTGCATCCACATCAATTCGACGAAACCAATTGGTTTATTGATTGTGTCTTTACTCCACACTTACCATGTATAAACTCCTGTACTGACCAATGGTAAACGCAAACCAGATAAACTTTCCAAATCAGGGTTTGAACTGAATTCAAATACAAAAGAGGCAGGTAAGGTGAGTAAAAGAGATATTAGGAGGCGATGCATTAACATTGCAGACTCTAAAAGAGGAGAGAATGTTGGGTCAGTTTGGTAAAGGCTAGAAGTCATAAGAATATTGGAAACGAGATGATTTAAATTATTTAAAAAGAGAACCTAAAATTTATTTGTAGTTTGTTGCGGTCGTAGGGTATTATGCGATTGTTATTTCCGATACATTTAGCGATGTTTTAGGAGGGTAGTTTGCATTTCTTAGGCCTTGGATATTTTAAAAGGTGAGCATAAATCAAGATCACATAAATTATCTTTCAAAACAGTGAATTTAGAAACATTTTACGAAATATGAAAGAGGGGATACTTCACTAGAAGGAGAAACGAACATAAACAATGTTTAAGATGAAATAGACCTAAGTCACATTTTACCAAATATCTACTGGAAAAAAATCATAATATTTTTTATCATAGCAGTTCAATTCCAAGTGGCAAAACCTTGGAGGACTTTAGAAAATAGCTCGAACATTTATAAATTTCTCGTATGCACAAAAACAAAAATGGAAACTTTTCTGATGCAGATACTTTAAAAATCTTTCACCCTATTTCTCAACGTCTTCCTGACTAGGTACCAATTATCTCCTGGAGTGAAACGGGTTTCTCCCTCTTCTCCCGATTTCTCTTTCCCTTCTATCTAAACCACAACAGGAATACCTTAAGCCCTTCCCCCCGCCACTACCTCCAAGACCTCCCTCTCCCCGTGATAAAAAGAACACCCTCAAGACGGCGACGACAGCGAGTCGCTCCCTTTCCCCTCTTTCCAACCCCCCCCCCGTTTCTCACCTTTGCACCTCACACTTCATTCCCTTTCTATGTAAAACCCGTGTCGAGTTCAGTAAAAATCATCTTTTGTATAAAAGGAAGATTAATTATCCCCGCATATGTGTAGTTGTAACTTAGTAACGCTATTCAGTACACTTGTTAAGGGAACTAAGTTCATTATCATAATAAAATATTTTTAAACCCCTTGATTCACTTAGTTGGACGTTTTAGCGATAATTAATGGGAGATACATGAGAGTGTTTAGTAGGAAATCATCTCTGGCGCGAGGGATTCTTACAGAGTAGGAAAAGAGTTTGAATAGTAACCAAAAAAATTCAAAATGACACGCTTCTTAGTTTCATCAAGAGAGCGTTTATCCCAATTATCTGCCAAGTAGTGAAAAGAGTGACTAAGCGGCAATATTGTTAAAATAGCGGAATTTTCATTTAGAATTCGCAATTTTATTATTGTTCCCTAAGTGACAGTGTTTATTAGAGGATGCCTTCAAGTATATTTAATCCAATGCCACGTTTAAGGGTTCGGTTTCCGAAAAATCTATGTTTGCAGAGTGGCGAGCAATTTGAAATAATTTTGAGTTTTCTTGGATCATTTAATAAAATTATTTATTAAGGGCTTTCAAGTGCTTAGTTTATCTTAATAGTGTACTCATAATGACTGACATCAATTACACAGAAAACTTGCCTCCAAATATTTATCGCGAAATAATCATTCCCTTGGTGTGATGTCAAATTTCTGTTGTAAGGAGAGAGCTCTTTTAACTATTCATTTTGTGCAGACCTTATGAAAATAAATGCTGAAATTTAAAATTTTTGTGGAAATTTAATAATTACCCTGAGAAAAACTCTCGCTAGAGGAAGTTCTGAATTAAGGGGAATTGAAATTAATGAAAACGATCGCTGCTCTCATTTTTAAGGAAACTTTGACGTTTTAAGGAGTCGTTTTGCATAGAGACGTTTTCTACCGGCAAGAAAGCGATTTCAAGATAAGTACGTAAAAGCCTCTATTATATTTTTCCAGTGAAGGGGGAAAGAGTACTTATTAAAATTACAACATCCTATTTTCCAGAACTGGAGATTGAGGGAAAAGTAGTATATTGAGGTTGAGTGGGAGGGAAGAAGTTTAGCCTGAAACTTGAGGGCAATTGGGGGGCAGCAAGAGCAGGGAAGGAAACATTTCAATGCGTAACAATTCTACCAATCTGGAATTCAGCCTAAGACCAGCTTTTGCTGAGACCGTTTGAGGTCGTTACCTTGCTAACATCGTTAACCAGAGTAATTCAACAAGAGTAACAGACAAAGAGATAACTGTTATAATTGATCCAGACGGAAAACTAACACTTGGCTGTGAGGTAACAGGTCTCAATCAAATGTAGGTTTTCGGCCTGTAAAATCATAATACCTTGTAATACATTCATCATCATCTGCAGCTCTACAGCCCGGTGTGAGCCTTGGCTTCCTCTATGATATGCCTTCATTTAGTTCTTATTCTTGCTTTTCCATCTTGTAACTCCCATTGCCTTCAAGTCATCCTCCACATCCTTTTGCCATCTCTTCCTTGGTCTACCTCTTCTTCTGACTCCTTCCATCTTGCTATTAAGTATCAGTTTGGGCATTCTGTCATTTTCCATCCTTTCTACATGCCCCAACCACGCCAGCCGCAGTGACTTGGCAAATCTAACTATGTCCTTCCCTTTTAGTAATTCATTTATCTCCATGTTCATTCTAATTCTCCATCTCTCTCCTTCTCTAATTGGGCCATAGATTCTCCTTAACATTTTTCTTTCGAATTTTCTAAGTGTTTCCTCATCCTGACTTGTTAATGTCCATGTTTCAGCTCCATAAGTCACCACGGGTCTAATAAGCGTTTTATAGATCTTCATTTCTGTGTTCCTTGATAGTAACATTGATTTGAGGATTGTTAAATTTGCAAAGTATGCCCTGTTACCTTCCATTACCCTTTGGTTGATCTCCGTGGATATCTTATTTTCATCTTTTAATACATTATTCTAATGAAAAGTCAAGTAATTTAGTCTGACTAATGGTCAAACGGCAAGGATATTTTTACTAATTGCATATTCAATGCAAGTTCAACGCTTTATCGTTCTCGAATTAGGTGTTTCAAGTTTGGTTTTGAAAAGACAGTATGCTGTGGCAGCTGTGTGACTCATTGTATGCTGTAGGTGTAGAAAAAGATTATGCAGGTTTCTTAATATTCCAATTAAATTTTGCAAATACTGTCTGGCTTATTTCGTGTAAACGTGATATATTATGTGTTCTATATAAATGAAAATCAGGCATTTAGGGAAAATTCGAAATTTAATTTTTTAGTCATTATGGTGTCAAATAAGTTCTGCGCGCGACAGTACGAGACCCATTTTGCAACTTAATTGAAGAAAAGAATGACATTGTAGATAAAAGTTGAATTGATTTGCATTAAAACAATTTAGGAATTATTTATTTACATCCAGAGAATCTATTAAATTTACGGCCTTAGATTTTCATCGATATGAATCTCATATCGATTCATATTTAATTATTATTATTTATACAAAACTAATTATTGATTATTTTTAAATACGATTAAATTGATGTGGTATTTAATATTTTGCAAGATTGCTTGATCAAATGTTTTTATTTACCTCCAACGATCAACATTAACCAAATAATGTTTCATTAATCCTCGACGATTAAAATGACGCCATCAGAAAATTCACTTTAAGTTTACCCGTTCTTCGGGAAGACCCAGCTTTGAATCTTGTCTATAAATTCAAAATTGCACAGATGCCAAAATATCATCATTTATTCTAAAATGTCGATAAGTAAACTTTTCCGTCGGAGTTGCAAAAACAATCTTAAAAATAAAATGAGCACTGATCAGAACTAAAAACGAAAAACTATAGAGTGACTATTGTTTCCTGTAGATATTTTTATTATTATTACCAATTGATTTCACTTCACTCATGCACATCGATGATAATTTGGACGTAATATTTTGAATATTCAAACATTTTTAGTAGAAACTGAAGCCTTTTGATAGCGTAATGATAACGGTAGAACGCACTAATTCTGGCTCTAATCCACTTTTTTAAGGGAATATGTACATACATAAGAACATAAATATAAATATTATATATATATATGTATGTATGTATACATATGTGTATATATTTATATACACATATGTATACATGTATATATTTTATATGTATGTATAAATATATGTGTGTATATATTTTTATATATATTCTTGTATGCAGTAAAATACGTTTTTCATAAAGCACAGTATAAATTTCTTTGGATACTAAGTTATCCAAACGCGATTCTTTCCCGTAAAATTTACGCATTTTTTTGAGTCCGCAATCAAAGACCATCGAGTCGTAATTGATGCCGTAATTTCTAATTTCAAATCGTGGACGGAACTTCAATCAAAATCCCAGCGAAAATCGTCATTTTCATCGTCATCCAACATCCTCCCCTCTGAATGATCCAGGTTTCGTCGGCGGTTAATTTGCACCCCTCCCACTCTCCAACCAACCCCCTCAACCCCACCCCCCCCAAACCATTTCCCAAGCGGCAGCGTGAGGCCGGACGATGAGTGAGGCCATGCAGATGGAGTTGAAAAAACTAAAATGAAAAGAGGACGAAGAGTCGGGAGGACGTGGAAGGAGACAAATATCGGCGGAGAGGAAAATAAAACGGGGATCGCGTCCTCCACCCTCTGGCCGTCTAATGGGGTTCTCTTTCCGCCGGAATGATTAAGGAGGAGCGGAGTGCAATTATGTGAAGCCTCGACCTGGAAATCACCGAGTACTTTGGAGGTGGTGGGAGGAGAGGAGGAAAATCCTACACTTTCATGGTACATGTCAACCCCCAAATAAGCACAAAACACGGATATTCCGTACTGCCAGAGTCAGTTTTTACTTCACTGCGGAATCTCGCGGCAGTTCATACGTAGTGTCCTTATTCGCAAAAGCTCAGAACCATCGACATCGGAATGAATAATTATGGTATCAATTGCTGAGACATGTTGAGATACTCTTTCTAAAATCCGTTCCTCATTGCACTGTAAGCAAATTTGTATGAGCCAAACTCTCTTGCCTTTTCTTCCTTACCCACACCTTTGGCCCTTTCTTTATTTCACATTTCATTGTAGTTATTGTCTAATTCTTGCCCCCATTTCTACTCATTTAATTTAAAAGTGAATTTTTAAAAAATGTATTTTTCTTGCTGTGTGTCTATTCAAAACACCATATCTTGTGTACTCATTCCTCAATTGGTGGGTGCGTCCGTGTTCCCTCTCTTTCGCCTCCCTATAAATCAGTGACTGCAGATTCTTAATACGAGGGTAGGCTGAAAAGTAATGCACACATGCTTGTAGAGGGTGAACAAAACCAAACAGCTGAATCGGGCAAAAATTACATTAAAGTACAATGTTTAAGTTTCAAAACCATATTTATTTTGGAACATAGTCACCTTTAGGCTATCACATTTCTCCCAACATGTAAAACGTTTTTTCACTCCGTCACTGAAAAACTCTTCCGACTTTTCTCGAATCCAGGACTTAACAGCTGCCTTCACCTAATCGTCCGAGGTGTAATGATTACTCTTCAGGTGTCTCTTGAGTTGAGGAAAAAAATAAAAATCGCAAGGCGCAAGATCGGGAGAATAATGAAGGTGTGGAATCGGTTCAAACTTCATGTTTCGCAGAGCCTCTCCAGTTGCGCGCGAGGTGTGTGAACGAGCGGTGTCATGTTGCAAGATTATTAGCGCCAGGATGCATTTAATATGAAAAACTCGATCAATATGATTTACGATACGCTTTTGAGTGATTTGTTGGTCATTTTGAATCAACTCTTCGACGATTTTGCAATGTTTTAAAGTCTATGGCAGTGATCGGACATCCGCTGTGTATTTCATCAACAATTATTGCTTCTCCCGGCTCACAACCACGAAATTTTACTACCCATCGATGCACAGTAGATCTATCAATAAAAATTATCGTTACCATAAATAGCCTTAAAACCACGATGAATATCTGCAGGAGTCACTTTTTAAGTCAATCTGTTTAACTCGCGTTGACATAGCACTGGAACACGTCTCCATACTTCCGCTTTTCATAATACACTGGATGAATGTAACGACTTCAAACGTGCATATGTGTGTTGAGGGGGAATGTTACTTCCACATGCCATAAGGAGTGCTTCTGAAGATAATTTTGTTTGTGGTTTACAGCCATGTGTTCATTAGTTTTCAGCCTACTCTCGTATTATTCTAAGGTTGGAGCTCTCTATTTAAACCATCAAGGTGCCTTTTTTTATGGTTGGCTTTCCACGGCAGGAAAATTCTATTAGCGGTAGCCGAGGTAATGATATCAATCGCCATTGATTTCTCAATTTACGCGGATACTGGCTATTAAATTAATCCTTCCAGTAATGACACCCAATCCTTATAGTTTCCGTTGTACGAGTATCTCCATGGTAAGATAATTGATTCGGCTTGTCTTTACATTTTTAGACTGATTGATCCTTCATACGCGTGTTCTACACGGTGGAGTAATGCCAGCGTTTGCAAACCCTAAAACGACAATAGTCACTACATTTCGTTCCGCCTCTTTGGCTTCGCCCTTCACGTCTTTGCTATCGTCGGTGCAGCTGAAAAGGGTCATCTTTGAGGCGCCAGCTTTAAAACCACGCCTTGACCGGCGACAGATTTGGGTGATAAACTAATTGAGACATAGCGCCTCTAAGTCGGTCAAAATGTTTAATTGGGGTAATTCCGAAATTGCAATGATTCTTGCTTGGATGGATTTAGTCCAGGAACCATTCGGCTACCGCATGCTCTCCGAATGAGGTAAATGGTTGTAGTCAGCTGATCATTGCACTGCTAAATAATGTCCACCCGTTGATCGACTACAAAATATGTTGCATCTACCATACATCCTATATCTTTATTCTTAATAGACGTATATTTCATCATCGAGCCTCTATTCCGAAACAAAATATTCCTTGCTATATGTTTTACGAATAAATACCACCAATTTTAAATCCGGCATAAAGAAAACTATCCCACTGCGTTAGACGCTAAACATGGCAGGTGCATGACGAGTTCAAAAAGTAATGCAATTGAATTTCCCCCACCGCTCCTATTGGTTGGAGTGAAATCAAATCACTTAGAGCAGGTGGGGCGTCTCGCCAAACTTACTTCTAAACTGGTCTCAGTGCTCTCCAAACTGTGGAAGTGTCAGGACGTCCGTTATTGTAAACCTCTGCACGCCGACCGTGTCACGAAAGACAAACCGAGCGGAAATTTCAAGTGAACTTTTGCAACATATTGCAAATGAATCTGATTATTGGGACGTCATCACTGGTAATGAAACCTGGGTTTTTCAATACCACCTAGGAAGAAAACGCCAAAGCTCTGAGTGGCACACCGACCAGTCTCCCAAGCCCAAAAAGGCAAAAATGAGCAAATGAAAAGTGAGAACAATGCTCATTGTCTTTTTGGACAGTAAAGGAGTGGTCCATGAGGAGTTTGATCCTCAAGGACAGAATGCTGCATTTTACGAGGATTTGCTGGAAATACTCCGAAAAAGGACATCCCATCAGGACGAGAAAAGAATCTCCACTACCTGGCAACTCCAACACGACAACATGCCTAGCCACAACGCGCTACGAGTCCGCGAGTTCCTGCCAAATACCAGCTGCTAACACTGCCCGACCTCCTTAGTCCTGACGTTGCCCAAGCTGAGTCCTGAAAGGAATCCGTTTTTTGTCCATATAAAAGATCCAATCAACCGTGACGAAGGCCTTGTGAGAGGTCCCTGAAGACGCCTTCCAGGGCGCGTACCGGTCATGGCAGAGTCGCAGGAAAAAATGTGTATTGACCCAAGGACAATACTTTGAAGAATTTTAAGTGTTTGTGCAAATATGTTCAATAAATTACTCAATTAAATAATTAAATGAAATTAATTAAATAACTTACTATTTAATACTTTTAGATCGCACCATGCGTGTAGATATTTATCTTCATTTAAGTATTATGGGACTCCCTCTTGCCGCTGTCCTTTCTTTGATGCCACGGCGACCCCCAACCCGGACCACCTTCCTATAGTTCTGCCTCCCCGTCTGCTCAGAAGACGAGAGGAGCACCCAGGGTTGGGGGGGAGACACTGTCTACTATTGGGGAGACG
Source organism: Hetaerina titia (assembly GCA_037158775.1). Lineage (NCBI taxonomy): Eukaryota > Metazoa > Arthropoda > Insecta > Odonata > Calopterygidae > Hetaerina > Hetaerina titia. The sequence continues at coordinate 12,762,657 of CM073770.1, forward strand.
CTGAGACAGGGGATATTTCCTCCACGTAGACAGAACGACGAGGAAGAAGTGAGTTCATCCCCGTCAATAATTATGCGTAATACTCATAATCTGAAGGGGGATATTGAGAAATATTGATGCTCATAACGGATCCTGGTGTAACACGTAGATCTTCTGATTTATGACTGATAATGTACGAAATTTGTGGAAGACTGCGAAAAGCGAGAAATGATAACATTCGTGTTAAATGATCGAGAAATATTTAAAAAAATAAATATTCCTGGTATCCCTTAGACCCATTAATAATGAGAAAAATAGGCCCTCCACATGTCATAAATAACAATTTCGACCTCCATTCTGTCCTCATTTTAACCCAAAAGACTATTTTAGGGCGATGAAGGATTTGGCGTGCCCTTTGACGAGCAAACACTGACGAGCGCGCTCATCTGAATGGCGCGTCCAAATTGAACCTCCAATTTCCAGAGAGAACCAGGCACACTCACGGGCACACGCACTCACAAACGGACACACGGACGTTGGCGTGAAGAAAAAAAATGAACCCTCGCTCGTTTGTCCCTCGCTAGCAGTTCACCGGCACAAATAAACTGAAAAGAACGTTAATTTTCCTGATTACCTCCGGATAAATTATGGCGGGAGCGAACTGGTGGACTCGGGGTAAGGAATTTGCAAACTGAGGGAAAGGATGGGGTGGGGGATGAATGGGATGGGCAAGGAGGGAGGCTGGATTGGATCCGTTGGGAGTGGAGCGCGAGTCGCCGATGGGGGATTTAAATTCCAGGCATAAGGGGGGAAGGGTCGTGGGACATGGGCATAGGCATCGTGAAGACGCGCACAAACAGGCACGAACAGAACGTGTGTGTACTTGTGTGTAAATATACGTGTATATATATACATATATGTAAAAATAGGAGTACTCGTATGTATCTTCGAACGATATGTATTTATTTATGTGTTAGTATATATTTATTCGAAATATATATATTATTAGGTAATCTACCGGTTAAGTTAGGTTTTTGGATGGACTCCCTGATATATATATATATATATATATATATATATATATATATATATATATATCATATTGAAGTATATCAGGGTTATATCAGTTTGAATATATATATATATATATATATATATATATTCAAACTCGAAAATCCCGCCATACGGCGAACAAATATTATTTTCGCACATAGAAATAGACATATAAGGAAAGGGGATAGGAAAACACATAAAAGACCAACACAGAAAAGGTGGGGAAGGCGGTTTTGAGCAGATCAATATAATTTTCCTTATGATTTTTGATATTTGATTAGAATTTCCTCCTTTTATCTCAGCTATTTATTTTCTAGTACGTTTGAACTACTTTGTGAAGAGATGTTAATATTTGTAACCTTTTATTATTATTATTAGGTAATCTACCGTTTAAGGTAGGTTTTTGGATGGACACAACTATCAAATAAACATTTTGTGACTCCCCACTTATCAAACTAATCTACATCAGGTCCCTCTTCATCTCGGTGTACTTCTTTCCTCCTTTCATCCCGTCCAACATCCCTATCCTGTTCCTGCCCTTACCTCGCTTACCCAACATTCTCCCCTCTATTACCTTCTTCAACATTCCACTACCGCTCAATACGCCGTTCATCCATTTTTCCTGCCTCCATACGATTTCTCTCAACAAACCCCTCTCCTCACCCACCATCTCCAGTACTTCCTCATTTGTTTTCCTTTCGGTCCATTTCACCTTCTCCATCCTTCTCCACACCCACATTTCAAAAGCCTCCAATCTACGTCTATCCTCCTGCTTCAGTGACCACGTTTCCGCGCCGTACATAGCTACGCTCCATATAAGAGTTTTTACGAGTCTTGTCTTAACATCCCTGCTCAACGTCCCCGTCATTTGAGTAGATTACAAATGTAAAAATATTTCTATATATATATATATATATATATATATATATATATATATATATATATATATCAGGGAGTACACTATCGTATGGATATGAAAATTGGTCATTGAGAAAAAGGGAAAAGGCTCAGTTTAGAAGAAATTGTAATGTTTTTGAAATTTTGAGAAAAATAACATGAAGATGAACGGACAAGAAAAGCAGCATAAAAATATTGAGACAAATTAAAGAGAAAAGAAGTCTAACAAAAGAGATGGAGAAAAGAAATGTTATTATTTTAGACATCTTCTGAAATATAGCACCTTCTTGATAATAGTATAATGGAGGGGAAAATAATGAGAAAAAGGGAAGAGGAAGGCCAAGAAATACATTTATAGATAATATAAAAGTACTACGAGAGTAACAGCACCCAGTGAAGTGAAAAGAACTACAATGGGGAGAAAGGCCAATGGCAGCAACGACAAGGCTCCGAATTTGACAGATGATGCAGATCTTCGAAAACGATCACTCTTCAGGGCTGAAACAAATATTACTTTGGTCAAAAGTTATATAAAAACAGACAAAAATAAAGGACACTCTCGTACTACGTATTTGACGTTTCGACAGCAAGACCGTCATCTTCAGAATACCTTTCTTGAGGGAAGAGTAGAGATGATATGAGCGGCAGGGGTTAGGGAGGGGGAGGTAAGGGACGAAAGTACTGAATGAATCTCTTTCAAACCTCCCGGGCTGTACTCAACCCACTAAAAACATCCAATAACCGCCAATTCTCTCTCACCGCCTTGTCCATTTACCCTTGGTCCCATACCTCCTTCGTCCCCCTTCTGGATAATTTATTTATTTAGTTAGTTTTAGAGTAAGAACTTATGTCTATTAATTATCACAAAGGTGAAGATGGTTACAGATTGACTGGGGAACACGACAGAAAACACGACACGATTTTGCGTCTTGATTAGGAGGTAAACCTTTCTTTTACGGTGAATACCTTCTTTAGAGTAAGGTTTCGACTAAGAGTGAATCTATATATATATATATATATATATATATATATAAACCAAAAACACAGTAATCAACCCGAAGGTCGGTTTAGTAGGTGATGGTAGAGCTCACCCATGTACCAAGCCCTATACGGCGTGTGAATATTCACACATCATATATATATATATATATATATCAGTTAGAAACTAATAAAGATTTATAATATTTAAATTAATAATATTATACCTTACCAATATATTCAAAAAGAGAATCCGTCAATAATTTTTCCCAATATATCGATTCATGCGCATCGTATCGATTATTGATGTTTCAACCATTTTGAAACTATGGCTTTGATATTTGTTCGGTACTCAGCATTGTTATCTGGCCTGTTTAAGTAACACAAGGAAAATTATCTGATATATCTACAACCTCATCTTTGCTTTGCATCATTTAATCTGCACGTTTAGTCACTGATCTTTTCTGACATTCGCGTGTTGCGAATTACGTTAGAAAATAGCTTGTAAACAGTACAAAAGCAGCATTTCATTTTATAAACTTCCATTTGTTTTGATTCGTCATGGGAATATTTCTATCAAATCTTAGATTAAAGACAACTAATAACTAATGCAGAGAAATAGTTAAATTAGAAATACAAAAATTCATAAACCGTTCCAAGAAACTGCGGGAGACAGTAACTTTTAACGGAGTCGTCCGTTGATTTATCATTTCAATGCAACAATTTCAGAGTGTAAAAATCATTCGCCTTTCTCGGTCAAGACGAACGATTTTTAACACTCTGAAATTGTTGCATCGTAAACCGTTCTTTTTCGTTACACACTAATGTGCGTTCAATTAATATTATTTTACGCTTAATTTAGGGATGTTTACAATTTTTTCATTCTTTCAGATATTCTTCTCTCGGCTTACAGCGAGGCAAAAGTCAGCTGAAAGAGGAACACAGTTCCAATAACATTCACTTGGTTGGAATAGTTGAGAGATTTAGGAAATCAATTCCATAATCTTAAGATATAATGATGCAGAGGAGTCGTTAGCACTGTTTCCGGAGGCTCGTCTCTACTAGTTGGGGTAAAAGCCACCCTACTTCCTCCTCCGCGGGGGGGGCAAGAGGCGGGCAATCGGTGAGGGGGGAAAAGTCCGGCCTCGGGATCCGAGCAGTGGGTGGGATGAAGGGCCACCCCAGAGGTAGGATGACGTCGGGGCACAAATATAGGACGGGTGGAATCCAAGGGGTGTGCATGGCCGAGCTCGTCATGGGGGAGGGGGGACAGGAGGAGCAAGAGTGCGGCAAGGGATAAAAGGGGGTTCCGGCCCCACCGCATATCGGACCACCCCCCGGAATATTACTGCCGTGGAAGTTTCTTAATTAACTCCATTTCTCGTTTCCACTCCCTTTCACTATTTTGCCTTCCTTTCCACCCCTCCCCCGCCTCCTTCCACGTCAAACCACCCCCCTTATAGCCCTTACACCCCTTCTAAACCCCCTCCTCACCCCCCTTCTCAGCCTCCTCCCCACCACCTTCAACCCTCTCCATGCCCCTAAGTCTCCTCCCGTCATTTCCCTTCGCACGATTTTTCTCTCTATGCAAAAATAGTTCAGTGATACTTATTTCAACTAGGAAGAATAATTTTTATTCTTAATTTTGACTTCTGTTCTCATAAATCTTTCTTTCCTTCGGCCTCTACCGTGGGTCGTTGAACTAACAAATTGCCTCCTTTGCTAATCATTAGCGAGAAATGTTTGTTCGCATAATATAATCAGGTCAAACTTTTAAGGATTACCCTACCCAAGTAATGTCAACCAAATCTAATGCTTTTCAAGGGGGATTGTCAATTAACAATATCGTTTACTCGTGACTCCGCGGTACGTAGATCATGAAATTCAGATTTGAATTTGACAATGGCCAACTGTTCTTCTTGGGCAACCATGCACATGGACACATCGATTCTGTGAGGCGTCTGTTTCCGTTGAGGATTTTTACTGGATTTTTTACTTCATCGCTGCTCATTTAGGCTGAACACGTAATTTCCCTCCTTTTGAGAGAGCCGTTTATTGCATTTAGTTTATCGACAGTTTTGCCGTAAATGGAAGTTCTATTGAAATATTATAGCTATATACAGTTATTTAACAGAAGACTGAACATATTTTAAATACTCTATTGGACTAAGATAGGTCCTTATTGAGAAGTAACGGGAACTGTATCTTGAAATACCATTTCCTGTCAGCCATAACTCGAAATTAGTGTAAGGACGCGTATCTTTGGAAAATGAGCGTACAATAGCGCGCTATGCGAAATTTTTAAGGGTATGGACGAGTAAAAGAGTGACCCAAGATTTTGAAAAATATTATTCAAATCGTTCATTTAGCTCATTCTACTATATATCGTCCCTTTATTAAACGTTCAGGGATTAATTTCATGCTAGTCATTTAATTTGATCATAAATGCGTAAAATAATGTATTCATCTTTTCTTGAATAGTTTCATTTATTGCTCCAAGGAGATCTATATATATATAAATATTTTTTTGGAGTCAATTACCATGAATATGATCAAAATGGGGATCAGGAAATGAGTCTCTTTGATAATTTTCTGCGAATGTAATTTACTTTTCGTTTCACTACTCAAATCATACTTTTATAGTGACCCTCGTATTTTTACCGCGCCACGTGCCTTAATTTGTATTTTTCTCCATCTGTCCATTAAAATTGAGAAATAAGCCATGGTTAACCTTTTCTGTACTCTAATTCGTAATTTTTTGTGCGTAGCGAGAAAGAAGGGTGTGAATCAAATGACTAAGGAATTGTTTATGACTTATACTTTATAACTCTCCCAAATTGGTTATTTCAGAAATTTCATTCACGCGCCGTAAAATAGACCTTATTAAATTATAAATATGGAAAATATTATCTCGTAAAACAGGATTTTACTCTCAGTTCTACGATATGAGCGCACGGATAAAGTTTCACATTTATGTTTCTTCTAGATGTTCCTTTCTAGACATTTCCTCATTGGAGTTTCAATAATCAGATGTCTTGTTCTACGCTTTCGCTAGAAAGCCAAGAATAGTTACTCTGTTAATCGCTAGGCCTTTGATATACATACATGCCTATAATTTTCATTGACGAAATAAAAGAAGAAAATGTAGTTAAAAACCTCTCCGAGTTTGGGGAAGTAAATTATGATGAATTCTAAAAAAATTGATTAAATAAGATCCCATTTTTAGTTCCTGGAAGTTAAAGGACTAATATGAATTTGGAAAGAGCTTGGTAAAATATAATTAAAGTTCAATTTAAAAACTTTCTTGCCTTTTGAATGGAATATAACTAGGAAAAAATGTATACTTATATGTAAGGAAAACAAATGAGGAAGTACTAGGGATGGTGGGCGAGGAGAGGGGTTTGTTGGGAGAAATCCTATGGAGGGAGGAAAAATGGATGAATGGCGTATTGAGCGGCAGTGGGATGTTGAAGGCTGTAATAGAGGGGAGAAATTTAGTCAAACGAGGAAAGAGCAGGAACAGAATAGGGATGTTGGACGGGATGATGGGAGGAAAGAAGTGCACAGAGATGAAGAGAGACCTGATGTAGAGGGCGTTGCTGGATTGTGTTTTGTTAGGAGGCACAAAATATTTATTTGGTAGTTGTGTCCATCTAAAAACTACCTTAACCGATAGATTATCTTAATAATCTGTGATGTTTTCGCAGTTCTTTTATTTGTAAAATTTTTCCTCATGCAGTTATAATAGTGCTATGAACTATTTTCAAATGAGGAAACTTAATGTTAGGAGTGAAATGGTGTTCTATTTGATATACCTATTCATAAAGATAAAACAATTGCCATTGTCCTTTGGCTTCTTCTCTTTTATGAATACAATGAATTAGATCATGTTCAAATTTTATTCACGGAAATGCTACTTCTGTATTTACGGCTCTATGTAATGGGATGACTAATACTACGAGTATTTTGTGGTTTCTTTATATTTTATCCTGTCTAAACTTGAAATAATTATTTTTTTTTAATTTTGAGACATTTTTAAGTGCTATCTACTTCACTTGTAAGCAGCGGTTACCTAAGTGTAATACATGTTAAATATCTTGCGTCATGTTCTTCGTATTCGGAGAACTTAATATTTTCTTTGCTTCGGAAATATTTTTCTTTCACGACATAAGGAAAATGGGCTGTACTTAAAGGAAAATAAATAGTGTAGAGAAAATTAGCCTGCGGCAATGAAAACCTGAGCCTCAATCTTCAAATTTTAAGTGAAGAGAGCCTTGACCTTCTTTACTGGAAGCATTATCGCCGACACGCCCTCTCCTCCTTTTATTAGCGACTGTAAAAACTTAATCCCTTGGAGTTGGCCGAAATCATTTTACTTTGTTTTTTCCAAACATTCAGTGTTCACTCATTTCTAATTACAGCAAGTATTAAATATAGGTTGCAAAATGAGATTCGTATATCTGTAAGCTAACTTTTACTTCATTAGGAAACCGGATATTTCATCAAAGCAAGCGTGCATGCGTTATTAATGTAGTAATTAAGAGAAAATGCAAGAAGGAATATTATTTCGATTGTTGTCACGACAAGAGAGACATGGGGAAATTGACGATTTTATTAGACAGTGGGAGGAGCTTACAGGGTGTACTATAAAAGTAATTTGCATTATCTGGGAAAAATAGATGTATCGATCGTACTTGTATAAATGTTCTCAAGAGAGAAATCCAAGTTCGAATCCCAGTGTACGTGTTTTTACTTAAAATAAGTTTCGTTCACACACGTCAGCTGGTAACTCCTCCAAACTGCGGCATTGCCCTTTTTTCTTCGTTTTTATGCAAATATTAAGTAGATTTAATTATAACAGTTTATAATATTTTAGTTAGTAATGCCGCTGTAGCCACTTAGGTGGATGGTCAGATACGGTCGACTCGGGACACTCTGGGTGTGACCAAAGCTGTGAAATTTTCCGAGTACCAGATCTTTCAGGGTAACCATGAACGACGCAGAGGTATAAACTATCCTTCCTTAATACCTTGATCCGTAAGTTTTACACGCCGTTTAGTGCATCGTGAAATTAGGTGAACTTGAACCCTGCCAAATAATCGAAACTGTGGGTTGATTATTGTGGCGGGTTATTTATTTAAAGAAATTCATCATAGCAAGTTAAGATTAATTCAAAAATATAGCTACTGACTTTCCTTGCGTGGACTTATTATTTGAGCGTTATGTTTGGCATGTTCAAGTTAAGTAGTTTGGTTTGACTGCATAACGGAGGGGGTCCGACTTCGAATCTTTGTGATTCCGAACACCCTCGGATTCGCCAAATATGGGTGATTTTCCGACAACAAAATCTTTTTGAAAACCATTCATTTGGAAAATGCCACCAAGTCCTCTTTGTGGAAAGAAGTAATTTCAGGTTGTACTAAAAATTTAGACCTCGGCTGAAAGCAGTCAGGGAAATGCTAGCAGCAATTCGCACACTGTAAATGCCCAAAGGATGGGAGCATCCCTACACCCTCTGACCCTCCACTCAAACTAAAAACGATAGAACAGGCGTCTATCTGGCTCCTTGACTCCTTAATGAACCAGGCATTATTATTTGCCATCAATTACTCCAATCTTTAGATATTTTCATCTCCCCTTCACTTCAAACACCTTCCATATTATTCCCACACTTCTAAAAATTTCCCTCGCAAACCTTTCCCCGTCTTCCCCTTCCATCCAGCGCCCCGGTCCCTTCTGTTAACACCTTACTCTCAATTTCTTCCTTGTATCCCTTGAGAAAGGTAATAGCGCCACAGAACATTCGAAACATGTGTGTGCGACACATAAAAGTCATACTTTTACAGATAAAAATAAAATTTGCCAGTTATTCTTACACTTTCATTTTTCTAGCTCAGGTTCTTTAAACTAGCGCTGGAAAAAAGCTAACACTACCGGGTATTAGGACAATCAGTAGAAATTTAGTATAGTTAATCGAAAAGAATCTGTAATAGAAGATTGAATAGTCCAAGTTTAATTGTTCTAATTACGTATATTTAGACTTTCAACCAAGCATTTCACAGCACTCGTTTCCATCCACTCACGGAATATTACGTTTCGTTATCAGAGTTCCTAAGTAATTTTGTAGCGCTCAAATCTTTTTTTAAACGCTGAATCCATTTCTCAAGAGGAGGAATACAACTCCGAAGGAATGCACACCATGGCTTCCACTATTTACGGATTAAGTTGTATTTCTGGGAAAGGCTTTGGAGTATTTGTTCGTGGCGCTTAACGGCCGAGGAAGTGGTTTTCAGAGTTTAATGAAGGGAGGGAACCGTCGGCCCCATTCCCGCCGGCGGGTCCTTCGGGGCGTCACGATGTTTGACTCGCTCTTCCTTCCCTCCAACCGCCACCCTTCTCCTATGTCCCCCGTCCCACCCCCGCACCTCTCCCACCAGCCACTCAAACCACTTTCATTCCGCAGGCGCCAGATGGAGCCACCTCCCCTCCTCTCTTTTGCTCCTCGAAACATTCCACGCTCCACAAATCATAGCTCCAATGTTGTCAAACTCTTTATTTTTTCACGGCTCTTACGAAAGGGAGAGGTCCTTCCTGTGGTTCAACAATAAGCAAGTTTTGAGAAATTAATTGGTGTTTTTATAAGAGAGAGAGCAAATACGTCTATGGTGGCAGTAATTTCCATAGGTCATTTATAAAAATATTCACGTCGTTTGCATATAAATCGCTTTTTAAGAGAACCAATTAGATGAATTCTTTAGGAAAAGGTAATAAGTGGCACTCCCTCGGACTCTTTGTTAATTCATTAACATTGAGCATAAAACAGTTTCTAATACATATTTCTCATACGTTTTTGGGCTCTATGTCGACATTCACATATCCTTGACAAGAGACCAAGAAGAAAGTATGGGAAGAGTCGACCATTTTATTTTGGCGCTTTAAAATTTATTTAATCATGAGGGTGTTCTCTATTTGACTAATATTCGTTCTGAGTAAATAATATATATATATATATATATATATATATATATATATAAATTCACTGATAGTCATAACAAACACAGAAACCAAAACACACAAAAGAGGGACTCACTGGTTCTCGAATTTTTGGTGGTCCAACCACCTTTCTCAAGAGGAATTAGGAGTTCTGTTCCTAATTCCTCTTGAGAAAGGTGGTTGGACCACCGAAAATTCGAGAACCAGTGAGTCCCTTCCACTTCTTAAATCCTCGCCCCGTTCCAAAATCACTCCCAGACCCTGCAATAAACCTAGATGCAAAACATGTCCTATTTTCCTAACCAGAATCCCATCCCACTCCCACCCGCTCTTTAACTCTCTCCCACCAATTCCCTACTCCTCGTGTACCTCCAGCAATGTTGTCTACCTACTCAAGTGCCAACTTTGCCCTGCTTTTTACATTGGACAGTGTACCACACCCAATAATCATCGAGCCTCATGCAACAATTCCTCCCTTATTGGTATGCTCCCAATCCCCAAACATGCCTCCGAACACAACACTGCCTTTGACCAATGTTTTAAAGTATCCGTCTTAGCATCCCTCCCACACTCAGACCCTCCACTGAAACTCAAAACATTAGAGCTAGCTTTCATCTGGCTCTTGGATTCCTGGAATCGCCCAGGTATTAATATTAGACATTAATTGCCCCTTTATGCATATAATTTCATCCCCCTCCGCCCCCAACAACTTCCATATCATCCCCACCTTTTTTTAAATTCCCGCGCCATACACTACCCCTCCAAACTCCTCACCTCGAATGCCTTCCCCCCCTTTTTTCCCCCCTTTTCCTTTCTTTTCCCCTCTTTTCCCCCATTTCCCCTTCTCCTTCCTACCACTGCTTTCGGGCCCTCCTCTGCCTCAGTTCTATTCCTAATTCCTCTTGAGAAAGGTGGTTGGACCACCGAAAATTCGAGAACCAGTGAGTCCCTCTTTTGTGTGTTTTGGTTTCTATGTTTGTTATGACTATCAGTGAATTTACATTACACGTTTGTGGGTTTTCCAAAAAAGTGTGTATATATTTATATACACACACTATGCAATATATATATGTAATCATATATATATATATATATATATATATATATATATATATATATATATATATATATATATGATTGCATATTATATCTCTGATGAAGTACAACTGAATCCTTTTTCCTTCTATATGAAATAGGTATATATTAATTATTTTTTTATTAACTTTCTCTTCTCCTTAAGCACATGTATTAGTTTATCAAATCACCTTCACTGGAAACGCTGGTTACTATTTCGAACTAGCAGGTGATATAGTACAAGGTATGTCCCAAAATTAATAGGAAAGAGTCGATTTTAGAAATGTATTACCAGAATTGATATGTTCACTCAAAAGTCTTCGAAGTAGCGCCCGTGTGCCTCCACACACCGCTGCCAGAGGGTTTCCACGCCTCGTACGCCTTCCGGAAAGCGGCGTCCGGAAAGCTGCAAAGCTCCCTCGTCACGGCCCGTTGTAACGCCTCCACCCACCCGTGCTGACGTCATCTCAGCACGTATTTGAGGAAGAGGAACCATGTGAGTGAGGATCCAAATATTTTAGAAAATTCCCCACCAGACTTCCCAGTAAATCAGTATGAAGCGAATATTTGTGTAAGTGATCCCATCTCGTAGTTACATATTACTATCGGTCATAAAACATTTTTTTAGGCACTTAGTTGCGTTGTGTCAGCACTGCAAGGCGTTGAATTCCCGCCTTTGCACAGAGCGAGCAGTCGGCTCCAAGGCCCCAGCGCGCGCCCGCCTACCAACTCCATTTCCGCTCTCTCTCCATCTTTATTTCCCCGGAGAATGGCGAGGTCATGCGATGCACCCCCTGCGGCCGACTCTCGCGTTTGATTCACTCCCCATTCCTTTCCCGGCCTCCCTCCAGCACCCGGCTAGCAGGGGCAGGGGGGCCGTGGCCGGACCTCTTCCCACTCCCAACACGGTCGCGGTGGCCTCTTTGGAGCCGTCAGTTTCCTCGCCGAGTTTCTCCCTCCATCACTCCTCTGATCCGTTTTCCTCTCAATTCTCCACTACTTGTGCCCCGAAAATGAACCGCATGTGCATGATGGAAGTCATAAAGGGGGAGGCGAACCGTTTTTACTCCACGTTTCCAACCCCACCCTTCCCCGATTGTACGGCCTTCCAAAAACCCACAAGAACGACTGCCCTATGCGACCCATTGTCTCAGCCATGAACTCCCCTACCTACCATTTATCAAAATGGTTAACCCAAGTTTTCAAATCTCGATTTCCAAAACGATTCCAGTATCAGAAACTCTAAAGACTTCATCAATAAAATTCAATACATCAACTTGAAAGACACCGAAATATTGGTTTCTTTCGACGCACAATCTCTCTTCCCCCGTGTTCCTATACCCGAAACATAAAGTTCCTTAAAGATTGACTTTCATCGAAACCAATCTCGAAAGAAACTCTAAATAAATACGTTGTTTTAACGAACCTAATCATGAACCAAAATTTCTTCACCTTCAACAACTACTGCTACAAACAAAACTTTGGCACTCTCATAGGTAATTCTCTCTCCCACTTCATAGCTAATTTATTTATGTCCAATTTCGAACAACAGTGCCAAGGCCAATTTAAATATTTCCCCAACACCAGGTACAGGTATATCGACGACATTTTTGCAGTATTTGACACAGACACCGACTCCGTTGACAACTTTCTCGAGGACCTTAACAACCAATACCCAGCCATTAAATTCACATGCGAAATTGAGAATCACAAGTCACTTCCCTTTTTGGACCTTCTTGTCACTAGAAGCAATTATCAGCTTTCATTTAATATTTACCGCAAACCAATGCATACTAATAACTACATCCATCAGTCCTCCTTTGATCATCACACCCGCAAACACGCTGTATTCCATTATCTCATACACCGTCTTCGTACTGTACCGTTAAGCAAAGCAAACTTTCAAAAAGAGCTTAACTCCATATAACAGACCGCCATATCTAACGGCTATACCAAATAACTCTTCGACAGAATACTCAAGAAATATAAACAGAAAAGACTAATCAAATCCAGCACCACGCTATCCCAGCACAATGAAAAGAAATACATTTAACTTCCCTTCCACCCACAGTCCACCAGAGGATTAGAAACCATTTTCAGTAAACACAATTTCAAACCCTCGTTCTCATCCAATAACAAACTCAGACAATTAATTGGAAACCCTAAAGATCCAATAGGACCCCTTCTCAAACCTGGTATATATAAAATCTCATGCCCACAATGTAATTCTTCGTATATGGGACAGACCAGGAGAAACCTCATCACCCGTTTCAAAGAGCATGCTACTTTTTTCAGACTAGGAAACTTTCACAAATCCTCCGTTGCCCAACATATATTATCTGAAGGACATAACATCACAATTGACGGCATTAAACTACTTAAACATGCCCCAGACTACTTGTTAGACTATTACGAATGCACCCACATCAAAAAGAACAGTACAGACGCCATGAACAGCGACCAAAGTCCCATCGTATCTTGCCTATTTTCTCTTTGCTAACGCAGTTGACTTATACCATTTTCCCTCTTCTCCACCTCCTTCAAACCCCTTCCCCCACCTTCAAGTTTACGGTCTAGACATTTTTTGTTTACATTCTTCCCCCCCTTGAATACAATGTTTTGAGGCGTCACTTTGTGGAAGGGATTCATATCGGAAGGAAATACTTAGTTGTTCTATATACATTTTATTTGGCGCGGCCGGGGTTTCGACTGGCAGGGTCGTCATTACCTGATGATGACTTAGTAGGTCGACGCATTGGTCGTGTTTGGTTGGAGTGTGTGGGATGGCTAGCTGTTTCTTTGTCTTTTTCAAAAAATCCTCCTCTTCCCCCCCCCTCCTATTAGAAAACCAACCGCCAAAACTTCCCCTCTTCCTTATCCACTGTTATGTTTTGTTGTACGCTTCCTCTCCCACCTCCACTGAACCTACAATACCCATTGGACCATCTCTTCTCCCTAACCTCTTCTCTGTTGTCCAATCACGAGATTCCCCATTTCCCCCCTCTCCTTCCCAATGAGCCATTCTTTCAAACTTCCCTAATGGAATTCTCATTCTTCTCTGAAGAGGCCTGCTTTGTAGGCGAAACGCCTGGTGTCAGGTTTTCTCTAGGTACATACCTTCCCCCAATTTTATTTCCTTGTTTTTTGTTCGTGTGATTGACGGGTCCCTGACATAGTAATCTTTGTACACCCTGAATTAGTGAGTGTGTGCGATTCACAAAGGTCCGATACACCTGAGTTATTACGTGTTTGCGTAAGTCCTTCTATATTTCTGTTTGATTGGCGGGTCACTGGCATAGGAGGAATCCTGGTAAACCCTGAACGTGTGAGTACCTGTGAATCGCAAAGGTCCTTGTTTTCGAACACACCTGAGTGAATGAGCGAGAGCGTGCGTACATCTGTGTTATAATTTTGTATTCATCTGTGTGATTGACGGGTTAATGGTATAGGAGGGATCCTTGTAAACCATGACTGTGTGTGTGTGTAAGATTAACAAAGGTCTAACACACCCGAGTGATTGAGTGACTGTGTATTTACGTAAGTCGTTTCTGTTTCACTACATCCTTTTTATAATTTTTCATTTACTTGTGTGATTGACGGGTCACTGACATAGGAGGGATCCTTGTAAACCCTGGGTTTGTGTGTGAACAGCCACTCTCGTGAATGTGATTCACGAGAGTGGCTGTTATTTCTTCCTAGCAATCGAGTGGTTGTAAGTTTGTTTAATTATTTATTGTCTTTTGTGTGTGGTTGAGGTATACGTGGGTCACTGTTTCTCAAACACACCCAAGTGACCTAGTGTGTGTGGCCTATTTCTTCCCTTACTTGTAACCTATTTTTTTTTCTTTTTATCACTTAGTGCCAATCAAGTTTACGGTCCCGGCTTCGTTATTTTTATTGCCACAATGCCTCAAAATTCCTCAAAGTACTTTCTTTGCGTGTCAACACACTTTTGCGAGCGACCTCTCCACGACTCAAAAGTTCCGTGGTAGGCGGATTCTTGAAGGTCCTTAAGGGTAAGCGTGGAAGCTTCTTTGGCGGTACTTTTGGGTCCCATGCCATAGGATATCCTATTGACAAAGGTGAAATCCTCCTGGTGTCAGAGGATTTCACTTTTGGCAATAGGAAACTGCCTGCTGGTGCCAGGTTGGAACGCTAAGGGGGTTGGGGAATCGTTGCGATACTGTTTTTCGTCGGGTAGTCGATTATCTTTTACTCTGTTCTAGGTCGTCCGTCCAAAGACCTTCGGGAGGATGACTGTTGCGCAGATATTTTGCATCGCCAAATTTTCAGTGATACTGGTGTGTACTGTCCCCTTTGCGTACATTTGCGATCATGCGTTCACTTAACCGTCGCGACGGTCTGAATTCAGCACTTCACGCACACGTCAGGAAAAAGTTGTTTCCGATACTTTTTATACAAATACTTTTAAAACAAGGATGTCTATGAGTAATGAAGTTACACACAGATCTGCCTCAAGTTATTAAACATACTGCTTTTAATCGAGTTTTATATACACGTAAATTAGTGCATTTTTTAATATTTGAAGGAAAAGAATGAAGGCGATAAAAGAGTGAGCAATAATTTTCTTCGTGGTATTTAACAGGATATCTCCGACTGTGAGAGGATAAATAAAAAGAGGGAATAGGTATGTGATGGAAGAACCTTGTTCGATCGGATCACGGTATTGAGGATGCAGTGAATACAATGCTTATGTGAGGAAATGGAGCTGAATAAGAGGTGCGAGTTAGGAGGGGGCGAGCGACTTGTTTGCTCGGGAGGGACCGAGGGGTCTCGGAAGGGGTGGAGGCGACTCCTGGGCCATCACCGTCCCTCTCCCGGCGGAGATACGTAAGGTGCATTCACCCGCGACCGCAACACTCCCGAAGCGCATACGGGATGGCATAAATATCTTAAGGACGCCAATTTGTCACGCGGCCGAATTGACACTTCCTGATTCTTTCTTCCGTTTCCCCAATCGTCATCAACATGATAGAATAACTCAGCTTATATGACCTTAGTGATATACTATATAGTCTCCTGTTTCTTCTACTTCTTCTGTAATCCCTGGAACATATTTCTAGTGATGAAACAATACTAGTCACCGTTTTATTCCCAAAATCTTTGCGAAAATTCAACCAGTTTCTCCAGTTACTAACTAATACTTTTGATTACTTAAATCACTACCTCATTCTTTTTAATAGGTGTGCCTTTTTTGGCGTTTGTAAACTTCAGCGTGCATTATGTTACCAAATTTCCTCCCACCATTGTTTTTACTTTGTCGCATAAATATCATTTTACTAAGAAACGAATATTTCATTTCCTTTATTTAAAATAGTATATCCAGTGTATTAGCGGCCAGTTTATCGTGCCGTTTGCAGTGAAAAATGTTGATATGCTTCTTTAAAATGTTTCAAGAGTACTGAGAGGCAGAAATCCCCTGTTATAGAAGCGAATGCATGGTAGTAGTTTGACCACCAACCAGAGATTGACCTAGTTCCCATATTTTACAGATTTGAATATGTCTTCATAGAGTTGACGGAAATTCTCGAGCATTAAGCAATATCCTTTATCGAAGATTTGATCGTTATTTTAAGCTGCGCTGATATTTCTCCTCGACGAGTCACTCGTGAGAGCATCGATTGCTCGCTCCCATTTTGAACGCGTTTTATATCCAATATTGGCTCTTGTTCTTTTACCATCTGGAGTTAAAAATTCCGCTGCTCCACCAAGGTTAATGCAATCCAAAAAAATAAGTTATTTCCAAGTGCTTGCAACATTTTATATGCTCGGTGTTATGCACGGTACCGAATTCCTCTGGAAAAGTTATTCCAGCGTAAGAACTGTACAATGAAACTCAACGCTCGCTGGGAGAGTGGTAAGTGTTTCAAAGCATTCCTCGAAATTTCTCAAAAAATTAACAGCCTGTAACGGTAATCACGAGTTTTCATTAAGTCTATCTTGTTTATATCAATTTTTTAATTTGATATGTGTAATTGGTCGTGATGAAGAACAGTTTTATAATTCCGTTAAATACGAGGGTAGCCATTGATACTGGTACCCATTAGTAAGGATTAATTAGTGGAAAAAATTTTTTCGCTATATTGTCCATGTGGTGATTTCTGAAACTTGCGCTAGTTCACCTGCTTCGGAGGGGCCGCTCCGCGGGGCGCCCCCTCTACGTCGCGTCGTCCTCCATGGGAGGGAAGGGAGTTCGATGGCCGCTTTCGCTGCCTCCCACCCATAGGCATCTTAGCACGGGCGACCCATGCCTTTCTAGCGAGTTCAAGTCCAAGCGAAGATTATAGTCAGGTGGTGAGTCAAATAGAAGAGTCTTGATTGCTCGAGTGAGTTTGTTCCGGGAATTATTGGAGCCCTCCCCCATTGGAGCGTCCCTCAATACATATTCCTAGTCTAGATGTTAAAAATAATACTTTTATTATATTTTTATGGTTACAATAGAAAAAATTGCATTCCTTACTAGTTTCCAAAATATATGTTAATAATAGTTTTAAATATGGAAAGCTATGTTTTTTTTCATAATCTCTACCAAAATATTTTATAAAATCCCATTTTGAAAAATTTTATGTGAAATAAAATATTAATACACTACTCTCATACTATTTTCGCACCTATACTATCGATAAAACTATTCAATCATGTTACATAAATCTGTGTGTTACAATGCATGATGTGAAATGCTCATTTTGAAAGGATTGTGAAGAAAGAATGGGAGTAAAACATATGAGTAGAAGTTGATGAAAGTATCGTTAATTATTTGTGCCCCAGTTATATTAAATGAATAATGTTTTTAGGCTTTAAATATTTTTATTGGTAAAAATTAAGGTTTATTGGGTTCCCAGATTTCAAAACCTCCTAACTTTTGAGTTTCATTAGACTTTACCTTGACCAGAAACTGTCAAATGAAATTTGAAAAATACATATTGTTCACTTTATTTGTAATGTAGTAATATTTTTATTTAATGTATGTAATGTATATAATTTGTATATAATGTAATAATTTATATAGTCTGTGTCTGCATTTTCTCGATCTCCACTCTAACAGAATTGGGCCATTTCCCTTTCTCTTTCTCTCCTTGCCCTTTTCGACAAGTACTAGCTACACAACGGCCGCCGCATACGGAAGCAACCCGAACGTGTTCATCCGACTCGACTCGGCGCGCAACTTCGGCTCCGTGGGGCGTACCTCTTCCGTTGGGACGTACGTGAACGGCGTCGGCGGCGCCGGGAGCGTCTGCAGCGGGAGCTACGCCACCATCGCCAGCTTCCAGAAGGTGCCCCTCGGGAGCAGCAACGCTCCGCCTTCCCCCTCGCCATACTACTCGACCTCGGTGTCGCAGGCGGGCGGGGGGGCGGGGGATGGTGGCGGGAGCGGGGTGGGAGCGGGTGGGGGCGGCGGGAGCGTGGTGGGGGGACAGAGCGTGGGTGGGGCCAGCAGCTGCGGGACGCCGAGCAACCACGTGTACGCGCGGCCGCACTGCGGCTCCCGCGTCTCCTACTACGCCTCGTCGCAGATCTCGCAGGTGTCCGGGGTGAGTAGACGTTGGGCCCCTCCCTCCTTCTGTGCTCTCTGCAACTATTCCTAACGTCTTCTCTAGGATTGAGTCAGAATAATAATTTATGTGTGTTAGTTATAGCAATCATCCCAGTTCAATGAAGCACGTTAAACTATATTATTATACTGATGGCTTCTTCGACGTCTACTTGGCTTCAGTCCGTTACCGGGAAGTTTTCTTTAAGCGGGTTGATTTTTGACAACTGTTTCCTAACTGTTAATTGAAAACAACCTACGCTACGTGACGGAAACGGAACCTGCCTGAAACTTGTTATTACCAATGTTCAACTGGTTTTGATGGACAAAGAGATCAGCCACTGCTAGGCTTCTGAGCAGCGCCTAAGAGAACACTAAAACCGTAACGCCCTACGCCACAGCAGTTCTTCACCTCTCCTTATTTCTGCCTTCCTTCACTTAGTCCGGCATATCTATGTTTTGCACCTCCCGCTACCTCACCGTCCGAACACGCTCCTCCATCGCAGTCTTCAAAATGCCAGTTCCATTCAAAATGCCCTCCAAATGTTTTTTCTATCTTCTTTCAATCGCTACAAATAAACCTCACTCCTCTACTATGCCAAGCACTTACCCTTTTTTTCCATCGTGTCCATTTACTTTTTTATTTATTCTCTTCTTCTCCGTGCCCATGCCTCCAAAGCCTCCCAATCCACACTTTTCGCCTCAACCATAATTTTCCTAAACCGTAGAAAAAAAGAAAGATAAAGAAATTGTTATGCTGTCTTATCTAAGATTCCTCTTTGATCTAATCTTAGTTGTTTACTTATAACAAGTCGATCTTGAATAAGTTTTAAAATTCATTTTCTATGAATGTGTTATCATTCATTTATGTTATATCCAAATGTTTAATTAAAACAATGAGGTGATTGAATCCCTCGCAGATGACATATTCTCTCATCACGTGCTGATTGCCAAATGGATTTTCTCCACGTGGTTAAAATGTGCCAGGCAGTAGATAGGATGATTTTTAACAAATTGATTTTAATGTACTTAAAAGTTTTGAATTTTTGCAGGGCTTATGTAAAAAATACCCATTTGCAATCACGTCATTACATCCGCTTAACCACGGGGAAAACGTTCTGGCAGTCTTTTCAATGTTTATAATGAGGGCAGTCAAAGAGTAAATAGAGTCGCATTTTTCTTCTTATGGCTTGCTGTGACCTGATAATTTCAAGGTGCCTTTCGAGGGCAGCTTTGTTTGGGTCGTATTTCTGCTTCAACCGTTTGCCTCGATTTTAGCGGGCTGCATTTCGCTCCTAAGCACGCACAGTACACTATAAGAATATACATTTTGACAAAGCATGACCCGTACGCCCACGATGTTGGAACTCCACACCAAAATGTTTTTTTATTCATCCCATTTATTTTCTTACCTTGGGCGGAATCGTTAGACCAGAGATCGTCATTCTATTTTTTTTCTGCGTTTATACTCTCAGGGCTTGAAGTGCCGGTGGATAGAAAACCTATGTCGATCCAGCCCGTATTCTCTAGCCTTTACTAGCTCTGTATTCAAGTTCAAATTAAGATATGAGATGTTTCCTACATTTTGATAGAAAAACATCCTAATTCAATGTAATTGAAACGAATAAATTCCCCTTTTACCAGTGTTTCGGTCGTAATGGCGACCATCTCCGGGGAAGAGATGGAGCCTTGTGGAATAAAACCAGATCACGAAGATGACACCCCGTGGCACTGTGTTTCACTTGAGACACACATTCCCGTCTCTTAGTTCTTAAACTCACATTGGCTTAGGAGTTTTTTCATCCATTCCATTCGTATTCCATTTTTCCATTCGTAGATTTTTGTGGGAGAAGGCGGGCGAAAGAGGAGAGGGGATAATCCACTCGAGATTCCTCCCAAATGGACTTTTATCCCTCCTTCGCCAGTGACCTCCTTTCGCCTGGGGGGGGGGCACTCACCATTCACACCTCCGCAATCATTACGCGGTTGAGGCGACCGCGACCCGCTATTCCTAGCAGCGGAGAGCGTAGACGACCGTGTCATTTGAGCACGCGTGGCTGTTATGTCTTTGTGGCCGTACTGCGAGCAAGTAGCGAAAACGGGTCCGAGGCCACCGCGAGAGTGCAGGAAGTCGTTCTGTAGGTGAGAGGCAGGCAAGCAGGTTGGTCGCGTCCCGTGGGGCCCTCGTCAAATGGGCAAACCCGCCAGTGCGAGCAGAGCCGATGGCGGCACACGAATATCTGCCATCCCTTGCTCATCATCAAGCTGCCGTTGCACAGGAAAAGATTGGAGTTTCATATAAGCGCTTGCAGGCATCCTTGAGAACCTAGGAAAAGAGAGTATTCTGCCGCAAGACAATTCATCCAACAGGCGGCGACACAATCCTAGGAGTAAGAATGCATTAAAAACAAGAATTTAGGCTACTCCCCCCTAGTAGTGAGACAAGAATGATAATGGCAGAATTAAGGAACAAATGGGGATGCATTATAAATGTGGCAATGTTATTCTAAGGGAATGGACTGGTTGATTGGCTAACGTACGAGGTTTTAAAAATTTTTTATGTTTGTTAATATTTACTTTTTGTGTCTTTATTTCACGAACGGGTACTACTTTCCGGATGATCCTCGTAGTAGTTCTGCGAGGAATTGGGGGAAGACTTGGGGAGCTGCGTCAGATAAACCAAACGATGACCCATGTAAATATATAGTATCTCTCCCGCGTTTTTTCAAATAAAAATATTTATTGATATTGCAAAATAGATAAAAAATGTAATACAAAGATAGGGCAGCAAAAGGTTTTACCTACAATTACGTGCAAAGCTTCAGACCAATCTAATCCCAAACCCAGGGTGAATTATAAATATTTCATAGTTAGCATCAACAATTGCACACGGAGACCAAACTTAAATGAAGAAAATCGCACGATAAATAAGCGACAAACTCATGGATATTTTCTTTTTCACGTAGATCTACAGAATTTTTTACTTTTGTTGGACCTAAGTTCTTATGTTCTAGTCTTCATTTCCGCGTTCCCTAGTTATCATATGAATACGGTCAAAATATTAGCCCTAGATTTTAAACGAGATTTGAATCGGTAAAAATCCATTTATTAGCTCAATAAATTTATTACTTAAAGGAAGTTGCTTTTATGTCCCCTCTAATGTGACTACTGTGTTAGAAACGTACACATATAGAGACATACAGTTACATCCTGTAAGGTCTGATGACTGATGCTACTATATTTAGTTTTATTTCAGTCTTGCTGCAATTTGTCTAATTAATTATTTTTTAGAATTTTCATAAATTAAAAAAAAAACTTATTTTAATTGAAGAAGACACAATCATAATTCAAACCTTACTGATTTGATAAATCACAAAACTAGACCAGGATTACTTATTTATTGACTTGCCAGCGCACTTTTGTCAACCGAATTATCTCTTATTTTTTTAAAATTAATCCTTAATTTTAGCATAAAAACACGGTATCATCCACGCAGATGAGTCGATTATAAATGCCAGCTTTGACAGATTTTTAAATAACATTCCCTTTTTATTTCAATTAGAGATTATCATGATTCTCTGAGTAACAGTGCACTTCCTTTCGCGAGGCCTGGAGAAGTAACGAGAAGCCACGGTTTTCTCTTTCCGCCCTTATCATCCTGATTCCGAACGTGAATTAATCGATCACCTCAAATAAATGATTGGACTTGTCCACCAATGAACTAATACCGCAGATAAAAATTAAAAACTTTGTGGCTAGCCCTTGAATGGTGAGCGTGTACGAAATGCTCCCATGTTACTGGGTGGAATTGTGCAGGCGGAATTCTAGTCGTGCCAGTGGAGAGACGCGGTCCGGCGACGATGCTGCTATTAAATCACTTTACCGCGAGATATTTACAGCAGCGGTGGTTCTGTCCCGACCGCCGTTAATACGAGAGCATCACGCGAGAGGCAAACGGGCGCCCGTGACGAAATGGAGCGGCCAAAACAAGAATTACGAAAGAACTGCTGGCTTTGGTTCACACGACTCATGCTCCGGGAATCGTCAATTTATCGACTCTCGACCATTCCCGACTCGCATGTACTCAATCCATAACGATTAAAAACGCAACGTATGGGTGTTCACGGACGTTTTTTGTGATCATCGAGGCGTAGGTCAATGGGGGTGGGGGAGGAGGGTGGAACGGCGATCCAGATTTATGTCGCCAGATGACCGCGGCGGGCGGATCTTTTCGCTGGGCGCCTACGCATTGGTTTGATACCATGGGTGGTTGTTTCGTGGAATTACAGCTGCAGACGACAGAAGGGGAGGCAACGGTGTTGTTTTATTAGTCCTCCCTCGCAAATAATATGAGTTGATAAATGTTTACAGGCCGGTTGTCCACTTGTGTTTCGGCGGCTTTCGAAGTAATTTAAAGATTACTGTTTATCCAAACATTTTTAACGTAAATTGCCCGGCAGATTATTAACTAACTTTGGCATTTTCCGGTTCAAAATAATTAAGTAATAGCGGCAGCATGCTCTCAAAAAAAGACGGTGTTTGAATATTCCCGGTGAATAATTTGCAATATATGTAAAAAAAAGGACTGAAATACGTATGTAACAAATTCACTAAAAGTTAATATTTGTGGGAAACTAAAATTCAAGTTTTAACGTACTTTTTTTGCTACAACTGCGATTCTTCCAATGAGAAACGAAGAAATTACATGTATCCATTGAAACATTATCCACAAGTATGCAAATTCATTCATGTGTATTGCTGATCTTTTACAAAAACATTTCATGTCGTAGCTCAATATTTGGGCATGTCGTAGGAACTTCCTCTTTCGTCCAAGTTCTCCTCTCTTTGTAAGGAACATTACAAAATAGGGAACATCGACGAAATTGCGTAGGAAAAATATTCGCCCTGACACGTGCGGCGTCGCTTTATTGTTTTCACTCCCTTTTCCAGACTTTTATCGCGGTTTTTTTGCTCCGTAGCTGTACTCAAAATAGCTCCCAGTGTTTACAAAAAGCGTCATCCGCTCCGAGTCATCGCTTCGTTCAGAGAATAGTAGCGAGGGATGAGGAGAGAGGTTAGCAAATGCTATTTGGGCAGCATATCCCCATGTCTAGAAGTTTTATTTTTGTCGAAGCTGAAAAGGTTATCGCGCTGCTCAATGAAAGGCGCCTGTTTTCCAAATCGTTATTCCCTGCATTTACCCGCTCGTATATTCCCAACTTATTTATGTCGCACATATTTGTTCACCTGCGTTACTATTATGGTCGTAATAATAGCCAGATAAAATAACAAAGGTTTTATGTTTCAGTAAATGAGACAATCATATATGGTCAGCAGACGATAATAGGTTTTGAGCAAAGCCTTATTGTAAATCGCCTTGTATGTAACAATAACAAAGGGGAAATAAATTAACACATGGGTGGTAATTACCCAAAATGCCTAATGCAATATTTTAATAGCATCGACAAGCTGAACAAATAAATGGCAAATTAACGATTAAAACATTCGTCACACTCGCAAATGGAATATCTGTCACACAGGTCCCAATTTGTATTGGATAAACATTTAATCGACTAAATTTCTGTCATAATTTATCATTTTGTTTTTCTTTATATTGTTCGTACGTTCTGAGAGGCTTTAAAGTAGTTTATTCAAAATAATATTCAAATTAAAACGTTCTGTATTTTCGAAAATTAAATCAATAAATTGTTTACATGCATGTAAGATGATAATTGTATTAAAATCTTACCGTGTTCGTGTGAAGTCGTGAAAGTTATAATAGTTATTTTTTATTATCGGCATCTTTTGAAGGAGCAGGTATCATGTTTCAGCTATATTGGAGGCTATATACTCTGCATTTAGTGCTAGCTTGGATCGAGCAATTCATTAATTTAGAAAAGGAAAAATTCCCTACGAAGGCTAAAGACAAACCCAATAATATGATAAATCTCCATGTGCGATTGCAATGGTTATAAGAAATACCAGAAATTTTGGATCGGTAATTCTTATGAGCAAGTGAAGCGCATTAGTGGTTGTGACTAGTGTTTTTTGGGGTTCACAAGGAATAACACAAGCCTACAAAAAAAAATTTTTTTTGGTGCCGGGAATCTTTGTGATGATTTTAACTATATTTGTAGAGCTGAATCCAAATATGAAATCCGTTTTTATTTAACAGCTCTACTTTTTTAGATATGGCACATCTTACGATTAGTTGTTTTAATATTTGATATATTCCGGAAAATAATTTTCAAAGTTAAATAAATCTATAAGTATACTAATTTACAACCACTCTGCGGTGTTCCTTTTATTTTCAATAAACTGTCAATAAGTTTTATGTATATTTCTATATTGTAGGCCAATGAGATAATTATTAATATAATATTCCCATATCATCATGTAGAAGATTTTTTTACGTAAATAACAACATATCTATATCTTGAAAACTATAGCTGATAGGAAAAAACTAGTGTCATAATTGGATTCAGGACCCCAATTGTTCTTTAAATCAGCATTAAAAGCTCCGGCACCAAAACCACTGTTGGCCTGTGTAATTATTAGGCTCCAATATATATAAATCTATATCTATATATTGCTTTACTTACTGTTATTGCTTTACTTATCATTATCTTTATTGTTTTAGCCTTAGCTTTTCGGTGGTACTTATCTTATATTGTTTGCATGGATTTTTCCATTGTAATTACCCATTCTCTGAGTAACGCACCAATATCTCTGCCTTTTAACTTTCCAGATCCACGCACTGCGTTTTCCATAACGCTTCTTTCGCCCCATCAGTTTCCCGCCTCAGAATATTAAGCAGCTCTTTGTACTTTCTTCTACCTAACTCTGTGTTTTCATTATTCCATTTCCTTATTCCACGTCCATCTTTCCAATCAGTTCATCCGTAATCCGTGGTTTCCATGCCTTTCTCCTATTTACGGTTCCTATATTTTTTTGCGGTTCTCAATAACCCTTTTTTGGTGTTTCCATGTTTCTTCAATTTAAAACTGTGTCACTTTCCTCACTAACATTTTTAACTAGAGCTTGCTGATGTTTTTTTCTTATCGTCCTCATTAATGCTTCTACCTTCCATTTCTTTAATATTTTCCCCTTTTTTATCCTTCTTAAGCTAGCGTTACTCTTTGTTAGTACTGGATTTAAGATCCGAGTCAGATTTTGTTCTCGGGACACTGTTTGAATTAATTTTCCTGTTCTCAAATCTGCACCTAGCCATTATATAATACAACAGATATCTTTTAGATCTTCACACACTTTCCATTTATACTTAGGCCTATAGTTTAGGGAAAATTTCACCTTCAGAATAATATTTCTTTCTTCTCGCAGTCATTTCTTGTTCCTATAGAGTTTTCTCTTCACTACCAACTCTTCTTTCTTCTACTATCGCCTTTCAAACCCCCATCACTATTAAATATTTCCCGTCCAGGAATACCCGCAAGGATATTCTCTGATTGATTGCCTACCCTGTCGATTTTTTCCTCTCTACGATTGCTTGGTGACATGTTTACCTGAATTATGACCAAGTTAGTTGGTTCAGCTTTTACTAACTATATGCTATCAGTCCCTTGCTCTATGCTTTTAGTTGGGAATTATCGACACCACTCTCTAACTCATTTTCCTTCCGCTTTATACGCGTGCATATATTACTCTTTAACTTTCTCTCCAGTAAATCCCGCTATCCTTCCATCTCACCTTGAAAATCCCTTCAGCATCCATCTTTCCCTTTATATTTTCTAATTTTTAATACCCTCAACATCTTTCTTACATTCGAAGGCCCCCTATTCTAGGAGATTCGATCCCCTTATGTGTCTTATACGCTGCTCCTTTTGATTTTTTCTCATAAAATATTTCTTGAGATGACGGCTGGGCAAGTCTTGCCTTCCCCGTGCTTGAAACAAAACAAGCCCCATTGCGCCGATTCCCGTAGTTACCAGGACTCTCACTCTGATCTATGCCCATCATAGTCGCAAGGGATAAATAATTTTGGTGGATTCACGTTGTTAGTGTTTTTAACGTAACACTGTCACTCACTGGCAACCCCACTGGCGTCGGAAGCCTTTGCAGCAGCCTCTTCACTGAAGAACAGACGCTGTGCGGATTGCATTTCGCCTGGCTTCTACCCTATCCTATTGCCCTGCTCTACCATATTGCAAGTCAGGTTGGCCGAGCGATCTAAGGCGCCAGACTTAAGCTCTGTTTCCCAAACACATTCGAAAACTTTAGAAATATTAAAAACATTTAATTTACAAGTCGGAACAAAATTAAACATTTCAAAGATATTAGGTATATTTGTTGGTGCATGTGTATGTTAGTTGGTAGTTTGTAGGTTTTCATATGTGTGGGGTGTAAGGGCTTTTGCATGAATGTACACCATGTTTTGTTTGTGGACTGTATAAATTTATGGATTTTTTGGCTTTTGCGGCTGTTTTCTTAATTACGGGTGTTGCTCTAACCTACCCCCACACCAACTATACCACACGCCCTTGCGGGGTGTTAAGCAGAAATAGAAGTACCCTTCGACCTCTCTGGTACGGGTCTATCAAAAGATAATATCTTCATTCCTGCCAATACAACTCTAGAAATCATCAGAACGCACAAGGCCTTCCACCACGTCAAGTTTTAGTCCATATGGATGGTCTATAAAGGAAGAGTCAAATAAAAACCAGGCCGCACATTTGCGTATTTTCCATGCATACGACCATTGTGAATTGCACCATATGTCACGTCACCTTCCTTTTTTAATGAAACCAAATAGGATTGAGTATATAACGCGTAATTTAATTACGCATGAACTACCCTGATGTGTGAATATTCACACGCCGTCGGGCTTGGTACATGGGTGAGCTCTATCATCACCTACTAAACCGACCTTCGGGTTGATTACTGTGTTTATGGTTTTATATGATATAGTAAGCATTACAAAACGTGAACATATATGTAGAATATTGAGATAGAATTTTCATTCATTAAAATATTCGCATAATGTCTTATTCTTAATAGTCACTACCTCCCAATCAATTTCAGCAGCTTATGTTTGAAACGTTATGTCGCTGAAATAATATTTTCCATTAGTAACGAAAGCGTGGGTTAAGAATGACAATTTAAAAGCATTTTTAACAAGCAGGCTCTCTTTGAAATCAGAGTTCATTAATTAAAAAAAAAGTTTTCGTCAAATACGAATAACAGATGAGGAATGCGCTCGCACTCTCAGCGAAGTATTTCCGAGAAGGCCTCTCCAACCACTCCGTGCATGCACTCTCTCTTACGCTTGATGATGGAGGAGTTGGCAACAACTTACAACTCGATATTTTTATGATAAAGTTTGCTCGGCGGTCGTTGAGCACGGTCTTGAGCACCGACTACACCGTTGCACCCGGTTAAGGACGTTTTCTCGGAATATCCCTATTGACTTAATAGGCGTCCCAATTCTGAATGGCATGTTGCTCCCTGATCAAAGCGAATTCGAAATGCCTGTACGGTATTCCCTCTCGAATATTCCGTTTCAAAACCTGTGTCCCGATGCGTACAGTAATTTCAAATTAAATGAGCACATATAATATTAACCATAGATTATACTATGAATTACTTCATTTTTTTCAATTTAGTCGAGTTCATAAAATATTGTTCCAAAAGTTGACTTTTTCAGATCAAAGTCACTGCTGGGAATAATACAGCCCGCTTCTAAATGTACCCTTCTGAATTGCTCAATGAGAACGTTCAAGAACATCTCAAAGGAGTGTGCGATGAAGTGGCCGACGGATCGTTTTTGTGCTGTCTGCTTACAGTTGATGAATAATGTTTGCAGAAAATTACTATGTAAATTGACGAGATATATGTGAAAAATGCGTACAGAAAACTTTGAAATTTTTCATTAGTATTCAAATTCCGTGGAATGGAAAACAAATACCTATCGGTGATAATGAAAAATGGAAGACAATGTTTAGAGCAAAAGAGTGCAACTTGTATCTAATGGGAGAATATGTACTTTCTCGCAATCGACTTTTTAGACAAGGTCATTAAAGGTCACTATTTATATAGTTGAGCAAGCTAAATGGAATTTGACTCAGACATATTTGAAATTTGAAATTGCATACGTAGTTGAAAACTGTTTTCAACCAGTTTGTTTACTATCCTTAAGCCTCAAATTTTGGCACAAAGTTTCTAGTATACGCGTTGTAAACAATGTCACATTCACACATAGTTATGTCGTTCCACTTGGCCACTTTAAGGGCATGTGGATCCTTGCGCAAGGTATTTTGCCAGTCGGTACGTGTGGGTTTGGATTTGGCACACTATAGGCCCCAATGGAATGCCCGGTTTATAAATTTTAGGTTCTACTTATCGTCTTTGTGGTTTGTCAGCGGAGAGAAGAAGTCCCCGTTACTCCTCACGTGGAATCGTGGGCTATTATATGAAATGCTTTGCGTCTCGGATGTCTCTATATTTGTTAAAGATAATATCTTCGTTTGGACAACTCAAAATATTGTTTGTAATTTTAATTTATGTAAGTAAATAATGGCGTTCCAATTAAGATGAGCAGTAAATATATTTGAAAAAATTATATAAACAATATATTAGATAAGGAGATTTTCGGAAAGTGAATGGAAATTGAATTTAAAAAGTTCGAGGACGTGATAGTACTGTGGGTAGAGTGCTAAGCTGCTGACCAGATGGTCCAGGTTTGATTCCAGCCAACACCTATGGGCAGCCACAGTTTCACCCCAGTTATGTGGTTTTTCAGGTATTAGATATTCCTGGGAAGCCACAGTTGGCATTGGGTATGGAACTGGCTCCCCTTACTAACCTCACGTGTCAATCTCACACCCCTTTGTGCTTAGCACTAGGTAAGCTCTATCTTCAACTATCAAAGCAAGCTTCCGGTTGATTACTGTGGTTGGTTTTTCGAAAGTATATTTTTAATGATGTATTGATACAATAAGAAAAATTGTGAAGCATCAGCCATATATCCTAAATTGCTATTTCGCCATTTAAGGAGTGCATCAAATTTCAACTTAAGATGAGCTTGAATTTGAAATTTTTTGTAAAACGGAATAAGGCGTATCAAAGTATCTATATTATTCTTCCTCCAGCTTTTGTTCATAAATCTTTTCATCTCCTTCGATTTTTCTTCGCCTGAAATTAATTTCAACGAGGAAATCTTTCGGTAGCTAGTAAATGAAAAATGGTCTTCAAAATCAGCGTGTTGGAACTAGAGGCCTGTTAGATAGCACTCTGAATAAGATAGATTTATTATTTAGCTAGGAAAACTTTCAACCTATTTGGTAACTGTGTAAGAAAGTTAATGAAAAAATTTCAAGTTTTTAAGGAAAAACAATGAGTTTTAATAGCGTATCCCATATATCTGCAAACCATTTAATAAACTGTACAAATATCGTAAACCAGGAAGCACTATCTGAATTATTATTTTCCGCATTAGCTGAATTTTGTACAGTATTCTAGTCAGTATTTATGGAAAGATAATTCTCAGATATTAGTGTTATTGTCACGAGGTGACCACTGCCAGTAAGGAAAGTATGGAGAAAGCGTTCATCCAGTTAAGAGGAAAATCTCTAGGCTCGCCTAGAAGTTAACTGCTATCAGTTAACGTCGGAGTTATCCCTACTTCCACTTATAAATTTCCTCACTGAGCATTGTAAAGATTCTTATATTCGAGTACATACTGTACTTATATACTACCTGGCTTAGGAGCACCTTCGATGAACAACATGTATGAACTTCAAACAATGAAATGAACTCGGAACTTGGCAGAATAAGGGTGACTCCGTTCATGCCTCGAAGTTTCTTTCCCTGGCGAGTTTCCCTCCTCGGCCATCCAAACCGATGAAAAATTCGATATCAAGCAATTTCAGCGGACCGCAAGCGAGAAAGGTAGGCTGGCAAGCGGGCGGGCACAGGAGAACAGTTGGGAACTCCGAGATGGGAAAGTGGAGGGAAGGGCGGGGGAGAACCGCCGGAGAAACTGAGAATCCGCAAATACGGGCGAGGGCGAAGAATCGAACAAGGCCCGACTGCAAGGAGTTTAAGGGGAGACTTCGAAGAATGGAGTAGGAGGATTCACCAGTTCACTTAAGAAAGATTAAGAGTGGTGTGAGAGGCCCGTGGGCTGCCAAGAAATATTTGGGAGAGGAGGAAGGAAGGTGGAAATAGGCGTGTATAGGGGATCGAGAAATAAACGGAGAGAGAACTTTTTTGAAGAGCTCGTTGGGAGAATGGACCTCCAGCCTCCACTCCTGCGGCGAGAAATTCCGAAAAAAATTCAACAGCTGGAAGAGGGGAGTGGGAGGGATGCGGATGAGGGCGAGATGAGAGGTTAAATGAGAAAATAAAAATATAGGTCGGGTGTTCGGAGAGATGAAGGAAAGTGAAAGTTCGAAAAAGGTGCTACAGAGTGCGCTTCCCCGCAGAAAGGCGTGTTTGGGGGCCACAAATTCACTGTCACTCTAAACCAAGTTTCTAAGTAGCAGGGCACTCCTTTTAATGTTAATTGGGATGCGTTTAAACTGTATTCACCAGTATCTAGCAAAATGAATTAACGACTAGATACATAGGATGAACACACAAATAACCGAATTCTATGAAACTGAAAATTAGGTTGACATCAAAAGGTAAAAAACAGTGTTAAATCTTAATTGCCTTATTTCAATATAATTAGCGATAGTTATATTCTGAAGAAACACAACTGTTTGTTGAAGTCATTTTCACCAGGATGGGTGCAAATTAAAAGTCATAAACAACAACAGTAAAACAACTAGTACTCTTCATATTATACGAGGTTATCTAATGTGTCTAGTGTTGGCCTTTCACAAGATGAAAGTTTACATGATGAAACACATTATAGAAATTACGAAATAACTTAATAAGTCCTTTCCGTGATAATTATTATGTGATTTTTTACCATTGTTGTTAATTGTAAGGTATTGAAAACTTCCCAGGTCACAAATTATATTTGATTATCTAACGGCAACCACTCATCCTATACAATGAATGTGACAATTTATGTTAAATGCTTCTCAGACTGGGTTTCCTGAAATTACCATTCGACTGATTCTAATCGTGATGTCTATTGACAAGTTATACGTATCTGCGATTAGAATATTACCATTGGCTTTGAAAGTAAAAAAGAGAAGGAATCTTTCAAACGCTTTTAAAGATATAGAAAATGTGAATGCATTAATTTGTTTCAAAGATATTCATTTCCAACATTAGATCCAAATTAAACAACAAAAATAAATCTGTACGTTTCTTATTTGAGAAAAATATACCACTTCATATGCGTAGCAAATATTGCGAGCCACATGGTTACTAGAAAATACTAGAGGAACAGAAGAGAATTTCGGATTACTACAGTGCAATTATCCATATTCTAAAACTTATCGAACTTAAAGATCGCGTGTCTAAATATATAATCTCTAAACTAATAAATAAGAAGAGTTGATAGGTATATTTAATTTTTTCTTAAGGGGAGCAATTGGTTGGGGGGAAATAGCAATTTCAAAGTCTTGTGACTTTGTTAAGAAAAGTTATTCAGCTTTGTAAATGTGGAATGGTTCGGGGTGGGTGTGCGGGGGCGATCACCGAAAGTGGATGCGCTTTCTCAGCTCTCCAAGAAAGTGAAAATTTGTGGATAAAATGCCTGGGGAAGTCTTCACGGAGAGTAAATTGGTGATAAGGTTCAAATACGAAGGATTTTCGTTCGGATGGTGAAGATGTTAGCTTCCCTTCAAGTAGAGCAAGAAGAAGGTGAAGGGCTGTATTATTCAAGAAGGGTAAAAGCACGAAGAATGCGAAAAGAGAAAAGCTACCTGCGAACAAGACAAAAGGTACTCGAGAAGATAAATACTGTACTGCAAAATACTAACGAAGTAATAGCAGTGCTGAGGAAATAAAACGAGAAGTTAAAATCTCGCCTGTATTGCACAAATTTAGAATTTGAGGTTGTGAAAGACGGGAGAAGAAATATACGCACAGAAGCAAGATTGCCAAAGAAGCGCCGCTATGCAGACTTGGCTGGAGAAGGAAATCTCGCAAGGGAAGATCGACCCGAATAATCGTGTAAACTGAAGGAAGATTAACCAAAAGTAAGGATGAAGGGCTCCATGATAATGCGTCAGCGGGGAAGTATGCGAAGATAACAGTGAACAGCCCTTAAGTATGGGGGGCTGAAAAGTTTCAAGCCTACTCTAGAGATGGCGTCAGCAAATCCAATTTGTGACTAATATTCTATAGTTCTATATTTTAATAGCTCGTATATATATTTTCAGGTTAATTGCATTGTTAGTATACATTTAAGGGCCAACTGACCTTTCACGTGAAAGTTAAGCAGGTCTAAGGATCAATTTCAAGACGCTTCTATTGCTTACGTGAGAATAGAAGCATATGAGAAGATTTGCGGTCATCAAATACTTCTATTTAAAAGTCCTAACACCATTTCAAATTAAAGAGAACTGAACTCCACACTGAAAAACTCCTCTTCTACATATTCAACGATTAAACAGTGGGTTTCTGAATTTAAGAAAGGTCGTTAGAGCACTTCTGACGAACCACGCTCAGGACTCTTGAGGTCACAACTACTAAAACGACTGAAAAAATTCGTAAAATGGTGATGGAGGACGGCAGATTAAAAGTGAGTGAGAAGGTCGTGACTAAGATGCCAACTAAACGTGTACGCAATATTTTACATGAACATTTGGGCAATTGGAGAAGCTCTGTGCTGGGTTGGTGCCGCGTTTGCTATCGCACAATCAAAAATTGACATGAAAAACTGTCGCAATGGGAAAATTGGCGTTTTACCAGCAAAACCCCAGCAAATTTTGCATCAATTTATAACTGTGGATGAAACTTTGATTCATCGCTACACTCCAGAAAGTAAACAACAGTCGAAACATTGGATTGGACCAGGTGAACCAACCCCAAAAAGGAAAAAAATAATTTTATCGGCGAATAAGGTTATGGCGGCTGTTTTTTTGAGATGCGAAAGGAATTATTTTCATTGATTATCTGTAAAAGGGTAAGACCATCGGAGATCAATACCACACAGCGTTATGCTTTAAGGACGAAGTGAATAATAAACGACCTCACTTGGCAAAAAAGAACCCGTTTCACCATAACAACGCACTTGCCCATTCGGTATTTGCGATGGCTAAAATCTTCGAATTGAAGTACGAATTGTTCCGCCATTCACCAGATTCAGCGCTCGGCGAGTATTCTCTGTTCCCTAACCTTAAGGATCGGAGGTAAAATATTTTAGAGCAACGAGGAACTCATCGATGCTGTAAATGAGTATTTTGAGAGACTTGACCAATCGGAGTATAAAAATGGTATTACTACGCAAGAGCACAGTTACGAAAAATGTATTAATCTTGACGGAGATTATGCTGAAAAATAAAGCGAAAAAAAAACAAAAATGTTTCTTTATCTGGCCGGAAACTTTTCACCTCGTCCTTATAAGGACTGAGTAATCGTGGCATCAAATTGAGGAGAGATGGGCGCAAACGATGTTCGAATTATAAAGGGAGTGCACCTCGAAAGTAGGGCAGTCGGAGACGAATATAGGAGTAAAAAGGGTAATAAGACAATCCTATCAAAGTAATCAGCGGAATGGCACGCAGAAAAGATATTATGGACACCAGGATCGACTATGCCAATGAAAAAAATAGATCTGCACCCACAAAATACCTCCCAAATCACCTCAAGGGCCGGGAGTTTTAGGGCATCAGTCACATACAGAATTATTATTTATTCATGCCTATTACTCAAGCTATATTATTGAGCCTATTACTCAATTTAGTTTGATATTTCGGGTTCCATTTTGTTATGATTGGGTATCGAGCGAGGGAAGAACGGGTAATGGAATCTATCTGTGACTGTCTCTCTATATCTCTTATTTTGTCCCGGTGGTCGAATCTGCCAGTATAATTTGACATGTTCTGAAACGGTTAGCACATTGTCACACCAATGTCACAAATTTCAATCCCCCATGCCAATTCACGGAAAATCTCACCGTTAGATAAATGCGTTAACAGCTAACATGGTGACACATTACGTTCACCTAGCCATTTTTTTAAATTTCATCCTTCTCTTTTATCGAACTATGTTAGTTTTGCCTTGAATTTATTTGTCAAATCCTTGATTATTTATGCAAATTTGTTATGTTCATTTTTCGAGAAGATGTGGGACTAGTGCTTACATAAAATATTCTACCTTATTTCGTGGAATTTCGGCCTGAAATCGTTTTAAGAAATTGAGGAGTAGTCATCGAATCAGCTCGATCGGAGAGTCAAACAAAAGAACGGGATTCTAATTTGCACCATTCTAATCGTAAGCATGTCCTTGTCGTTCACATGGGAGAGAGTGAAATGGAAGGGATTGTGTTTGGAAATTCCAATCCGCCTCCCACAATCGCCATCGCTCAAGAAGGCGGGAGTACATGAACAGACGTGCTCCGGTGGTGCGTGCCAATCTTTTTCGGAATCTCTGACGACATTACTCATGGTGCTCGTTCGCCATTCAACGCGCGGCTGAGCCGAGTATTCCCGCCGCCGCAGGCATTTGTCGATCTCGCCTGTGGATGTAGACGCCTGGTCGCCCCTGGCCGCTCTGCCTCACGGGTGAAATGAAGCCACGCCGTGAGTGAGACGCAAATGATTCAGGGGTATTTTAAAGAATCAGAAACGGTGTCGTTTTGGGATGATAGGTAGCCAGGGAAGTGAGGGAACTTGCTCATCGGCGAGTGAAAAAAGTGCCCGAGTGTGGACAGCAGGTTAATAAAACTCCCTCTTTTTCAAAATCAAAATGAAATATTTACCTCTATTATGCCTTCGAAGAAATAAATTCACCAAAGTTATTGAAATTATGCAGCGAAAATCGGGAAGGGTATACGGTTAACAATGAAAAATATGCGTACAGAATAGGTACAATTGCATGGAAAATTCATTGAAGATTCCTAAATAGGTATTCCTTTTTTAATCTTTACAACATTTTAGGTTTCCTTACTCATTTACTGAGTATACATATACACTTCATTCGTATAAATATTCATTTAATAAACTTTCATTCGCGGGGAGACAATAACCCAGTGAGGACAAAGCAAGTGATTCATGAATCGTTTGCCGTTTAAGTATTCTTTCAAGTGAAAAAATAATTTTTGGCATTTTTCGGTATGTATGATATATATGTATATATGTACGTATATATATATATTTATAAAGACAGCTGTGAATAAAGATAGCTGTCTATATATACATAAAGACAGCTCCAGTTTCAAAAGACTAAGGGCCCTTTTCCAAATGGGATTTTTTCCAACCTTTCCGTAACTTGATGGGAAATTCTTCATGCATTTGCTAATCACTTCCATCTTTCATTGCTATTAATTTCTTTGCTATTGCGTCCATCATTTTGCATTTAAAGACTTATGACAGCACCCGGACAAAAATTATGCAATAAATACCAGATGTTTATAAATGCTAACACTCGTCCCTTCCTAGCAAAATTCAACTAAAATGCTAAACCATAATCATTCGTCGAAATATATTGCTTTAACCATCCATTATTTCTACTAATATTCAATAAATTAAATTCATAATTTTCTATTAATAATAAAGACCTATTACCTAGCACTCCTTTCGCTGTTAAACGTGGGGCCTCGAAAGGGCTAACGTTGATATTAAATACTATGTTTGCAGCGGGTATGTCCTATCCCTGTTGGATCTGCAACGTTTTCATTTAGTGCAACTATTTCTTGGCAAAAGATACAACTCTGTAATTATATGTAATACGGCTGTATTAAAATAAATTACAGATTTAATAAAGGTAGATAATAAATTTATAAATAAACTGCATATTATGTGCACTCGTAAAAATGAAATATATTAATAATGCCTCCGTGTATATTGAGATAGAACTACAAATATTTAACCCACCGGTCGTTGTTAAATTGGCTTTAGATTAAAGTTAATGTCAGTTAACGAAATGTACTTAACATATCAGCCATGGTAATAACTTCTCCATGACGGCTGAATGGAATATTAAACTGACAACATTATTTTTGGCGCTATTCGAAGGCATCGACCCGCCTATTCCCTACCGTATTTCCTTTTATCAGCCTTCAGCAGTCTGCTCTGCCGCATAATACTCCGGATTAATGTGTTCTGACGATGCCTGCACGTCCTCGATCGTCTCCCGCCCCCTTTGACCCCCTTGCTTCGAGCACCCTCCAACAATAGCCCCCCGAACGGTGGTGTATTTCCCGGCCTCGCTATGGGATAGGACCCAGAGATCCCGAGCGAAGCCTGGTGCCTACTCGAAATATCCTTTCACCTCAAAAGCTAGACGGCGTTGATTTCCATGGCGCCCATTCAAGACGTCCACCTCCTCAAGAGCAATCCAGTGCCATCGCTGTCATCGGAGGGCTTCGGCTCCCCGCCCCCCCTCTCTCCATCTCCGAGCCCCCACCGACTCGCCCCACATCCTTAAGTCTCCTTGGCGTCCTGCCCTACTTCGCCATACAAGATGCGGGAGGGCTGGGGGCCATGGTAAGCTAGTATTTAGTATGTATACATTTATTGCTCACCAGAATGTATTGCACTAGGCCAGATAAAACTTATGCAGGTGAAAAAGAGTACAATGAGGTAGGCAAGATAAAAATCGTCTCATGATTCGGACTAGCAACTGGAATAATGTGATTTGACATTAATACGAATTTCTTTCCTCATTTTTTATGCCCCTACTACAAAACTTGCGCAAAATAAATACTAAATATTTTTTTAAAATATAATACCTGAGGTGAGGGTATCAAATTATCTTATTTCTTCCACCTAATTGGCACAATATTGTATTTCAGAAGAAAATAATAATCCCTCTTTGCTGGCACAGCTCATTTGCACTTTCATCCACGTGTTTTCTTTCTTTACCGCTTCATTTCCGGAGAAATAAATTGGTGTCCGAGGTTCGATTATCTTGCATAATGTTAAAATATATTTTAGTTTTCGTAAATTCTTGAATAATCGTTCCTGCTAGCTAAACTAAACAGTTGCTTTCTGAGCAAGTATACATTCGTTTGCTAGGTGAAAGTAAAAGCCGAATAATATTTCATGTTATTAGGTCTCATCAACTTTATTTATCATTAGCAAATGTTTTCGACCATCAAATTCTATTGAGTTGCATTTTTTTCAAAAGCGAGCATGATTAATAAGCGACTTCACAGTTAAGGTGGGTGTATATTGTGAAGTTCAGGTTTAACCCAAATCACTACTGAGCTAAAGACATATCTAATTGTATTTTTTGCAATATTATCACGTACTCCATGCCTTAAGGCAAAAGGACGTTTGATATTAAGGTCCTTTAGAATAGAATAAAACCAAAAATTTCCTAAATTATTGTTTTTGGAGATAAATTTATGAGTAAAAAGCAGCAAATGAATCTTAAATTATTATATTGAATATTATGCCGAGTATCGAAGCGTATGTAGACTGCGAAGAGTACGTAGACTCAATTAAATGCATAGGCGTTACCCTCAGTCGCGACCTCTCCTGGGTGAAACACATACGGGGAACATGTGGACGAGCTAACAAAAATTAGGATTTATTAGAAGAGTACTCGGTAAATGTGATGAAAAGGTCAAAGAGAAATGTTATCTGTCGTTGGTTAGGCCTCTTTTAGAAATACTATATGCAGCAGGTAAATGAGATGCTCACGAAGTTGGATTGCTTGCCTAACTGGATCGCAATTAGCGTAGGGGAGCTAGATTTTGAAAACGTTGCTATGATAAACTTAGTACCGTATCCAAAATATTAGAAGAGCTAGGCAGGGAATCCCTCAAGGAGCATAGGATAAATTACAGATTTAAGCTCTTGCATAAATTGGAAGGTCTCTTTAGCAGTGATGTTCAAACTATTATTACCTATCATACCATGGTAGGCGAGATCATGTCAATTAAATTGGAGAGATTAAGTGTAGAACAGATAGTTTTAAGATGTTATTTTTCCACGAACGATAATAGATCAGAATAACATTGTTCGACCGTGGTAGGGTCAAATTTAGTCTGATGTGTTTCATCCCCTGCCACACACCCTATGTAGGGTACTAAAATAAACAATATAAATATAATAGATAAAATATATAGAAGCTTTAATCCAGAATACAGATGAAACATTACAATGATCCGTAATGAAACATTATTTCCGGAGGATCCATTTATTTGGTCATGCATAAAATAGATTCTACATTCATAACTATGCTGGGTATGAATTTTTCTAGGTACTCAGCTTAGTTCTTTTAGATTTTATCATACCACTGAAATATCACTTTCATTCTCCCTTACTCCTAGGCAAAGGATAGGCATCATCATAAAATTAATTAAGATTTTCATGGGAATCTATTATTTGCATTTCCGCTGAAATCCAAACGATAAACTACGGTTTATCAAGTAGCCTTAGAACTTTCCGGTCTGCTATTATTTTGTGTACGAGGGCTGTTTATTCACCCTGCTGTTTCCAAGACGTACCTTTTCTTAATTATCGAATGCGATACTACCCCTGGTGGGGGGGGGTTTCTTCATGATGGCTAGAGGAATCTTCGTCGCCCTTTGTTCCACCCGAAGATCCTCCAAGACTTTGCCGGTATTACTGCAGAAAGGTTAGGCCGGGAGTCGGGATTGGCTCTCCAGGAGGGTGGCAGAGGGAAGGCCCCTCCGTCCACAAGGAAAGGGAGGTGCGCGGGGTGGGGTGACGTGTCCTGCTCCACAAAAGGGAATCTTCCTTTTATGCCGTGGTTGTGCAAATCCAAACCATGGCCACGGGTAGCGCGCACTTAACGGACCTTTTCTTTCCGTGTGGTACCTCAATACTGTTAACCTCTTTGTTGGATTTGAGTGAAAAGTGAGTATGATTGACGGAGAATTCCATTGGAATTGTCACACACACGTGGGATAAGGATAAAGTGGTAAATGGATCTGCTCTTGAGAGCAATAGAATATTGCTTCCTTCGATTGTTGTTTTAAGGGCTAAAGAGGTAGATGAGCACATAGCTGTAGCAGTCTTTTAGTGCGCAATCTCATTTGTAGATTAGATCGCTTCGTCATCATTAGTCCTCAATTTGTATAACTTGACCACCAATACTAGAAAACTACCCATGGGTCTATTTTTCCTATGCTTACTCTGGTCCCTAAACATTTCAGCTCTTACGATATATTTTTAAAGTTATAAACATTAAGAATATATATATCTATTCACTAATATATATTTTTTTCTGTTCATGCTAATGTAACATCAGTTTACCTAAAACATTTACCAGCACATTTTAACCGTGAATGACGTCCGTGCTAAGATACGGTATTGAAGGTTTTTCATCGTCATCCTTATCGTGTTAAATATGATGGTGACTCCTCGGACACGGTCAAACACGGCTTCTCTATAAAGAGTAGTCATGGACGTAGTTATTTGAATAATAATCCGTAATCCTGAGAATAAAGCGCCTCAATGAAATGCAACGTTGGGGTAAACACGTGGGTCGGTATCGAAGCGTATGTAGACTGCGAAGAGTACGTAGACTCAATTAAATGCTTAGGCGTTACCCTCAGTCGCGACCTCTCCTGGGTGAAACACGTACGGAGAATGTGTGGATAAGCTAACAACAGATTAGGATTTATTAGAAGAGTACTTGGTAATTGTGATGAAAAGGCCAAAGAGAAATATTATCTGTCGTTGGTTAGGCCTCATTTAGAATATGCTGCACGTACAGGGTTCGTCCGGAAAAAAAGTTTATGATGCTCATTGTCTTTTTTGACAAAAGGGGAGTCGTCCACTACAAATTTGTACCTGAACGACAAACTGTAAATGCTGCATTTTACGTCCAAGTGCTCGACAGGCTTCGAAAACGAGTCGCCCGCGTCCGGCCAGCAATCAAAAACATCTGGCGGCTGCTTCACGACAATGCGCCGTCTCACACCGCGCTTGTCGTGTCGGACTTCTTGGCCAAGCACGGCGTGGCAACGCTACCGCACCCGCCCTACAGCCCGAACTTGGCACCACCGGACTTCTTTCTGTTCCCGAAGATAAAGAGGAGTTTGAAAGGAACGCGATACAGGACTTTGGACGCCGTCAAAGAGGCCGGGACGACGTGTCTTCGAGAGGTTCCCGATGATGCCTTCGCGGGAGCGTTCCAGGAATGGGAACGCCGCTGGAACAAGTGTATCGACTCACAAGGGTCCTATTTTGAGGAATATTAGCTTAAGATATGTAAAAGTGTAATAATTTTTTTTCCTGAGCTCAGTACACTTATTTTCCGGACGAACCCTGTATATGGGATCCCCACGAAGTTGGATTAATTGCCGGATTGGATCGCGTGCAGCGTAGAGGAGCTAGATGTTCATGTATTAAACGTTGCTATGATAAACTTAGTAGTGTATCCAACGTATTAGAAGAGCTTGGCAGGGAATCAATCAAGGATCGAAGGATAAATTACAGATTAAATCTCTTGCATAAATTAGAAGAATGTCTCTTTAACGATGAAATTTAAAATATTTTATAGGCCCCGTCTTCCTACGGTAGGAGTGTTTATTTCTTCTGTTGATGAAAAACGGCTTTCCACGAATGTACTATATTTCTTCACATTGTGGAAGCGAAAAGTCACATGGAGTTTCAACTGGACTCTAGCGTTTTTTTTGTTACCAATGTGTGAGTTATATGCAATAAAATTTTCAACATTTCTGAGAGTTTTCTCTACGTTATTAGATGAACTTCTCTCAAAATTCAACCAGCTGCGTTAATTTTTACTTCCGTAAGAGCAGTGACTAGAGCACCGGGTCCACCTTCCTGCAAATATTCTCCTCCTTAAATATTTTCAATCATTTCCTGACTGCCCTATAGGGTAGAACAAACCCTCCGAAATCCTCCTGAACCTCCTCACATGTGCCTCTGCAGATTATAAATTTGGGAGAAAGCGAAATTTAATTTCAGTGTTCGCGTCGGGTGTTACCTCCAAAGTTGCCATAGGTTAACTGAGCGATGAATAATACCTGGAGTAAAGATTATGAAACTTTCATCACGCCTGCAGTATAAATTAAGCTAGCAATAAAATATAAAATTAAATATTTGTACAATATATTATAAAAATAATAATGTTTTATCACTCTTTATTGAAGAAACCATACACACTTGAGGCCGTCCTTATTATAATATTCCATAAGCTCTCTTGTTCCTGTCATTATTGCCATCATTATATATATTTTTCTTTTATTTTTAAATTAATCAATTTGAGTTAATTACTGGGACGTTATAATTGGGGTTTTTAAGTTTCTATTAGACCTTCCACTCTGTGCCTAATGTGAGTCGTCTTATGTAGTAAGATGAAAAAATTTTTCTGAAGTTTATGATCTTGACGTTCCATCATCTTGTAGTCTCGATCTTTTGGAGATTCCATCACACTCTTGTACTGAATGGTGGGGGAATTGCAGGTCGCGCAGATTTATTTTTTTCGGACGGGGGACCGAGTGGTTCATTTAAGCCTAGAGGTGCGAGACGCGACGATTTCACGTTCCGGGGACGGGTGAAGGAGGCGCAGTCCGAAACCCCTTCGTGCAGGGGAGCCCCATGTCGCCGACGTCGAAGGGTGAAGCAATTGATCGCCGGGAGCGTTCGACCCTACGGCGAGAGAGGGCGTGACGGGCGGGCGGTGGAGAGTAGCGTGCAAGCGACAGGCAGCCTTCCCGGAACGCGAGAAATGAGGAAGGGGCGATGTATACATACGCATTTTTGAAGAGAGAGGAGGAAGAGCCCGGGGGGGAGGACGGAAGCGAGCTCGTGAAGAGGAGAGCGGTTGGAGACGCTCGGAAAGGTGAATCATTCTCAGGCGACTCCCCCGTGACACCTTTTCGACGTCATGGAAAATAATCTCAAATTTATATTTCCCTCCTCAAAGTTGACTTTTTGTTTTTTTTTCTCCCCATTTCAATTCCCTTCCTATCTTGATGTTGTAGTTTCATTCCCTTATCTTTCCCACAACAAACAAAACGCCTATCTATCATACAGCGTTTCTCCGCAGTACTGAATTTCTGTTAATGTATATTTAGACAAAAGAGATAGTAACATATGCATTATGCCCCTTCATTATTATATTGTTTCGTTTCATAGTGTGCCATTGTCAGTATTGTTATGTGGCGTACAATTTGTTTCTTCAACTAAAATAATTTTTCGAGAAGGATGAAGTTTATTTTTTACTTGATCAATGAGGGAAAGTCAAAAAATTTAATTCATTCAAGTTTAAGAAAGGGTTTTACGAGCATATCTTAATTTTAGATTCATTACCTTTCGATAGAATTGGCGTTCAATTACATATCGCAAAAGTGGATGGTGCATGAATTGCGTATTTTTTCATTTGTAAAATTTGTACATTCTCAAACTATTTTGCCCGCACGACTCCTAACCTGGTGCGATATTTCACCTAAAAGTTAGCCTTGGAAAAAAAAGTTTATGAAAAATGATTCAGAAATGGTAGGTCGTAATAGCGTAGTTTTAATCGATGCAAGTAAATGTTATTATTTGTTCAGAAAAACGTGTAGTGATTTCAGTGTTACTACTCATGTATCGTTTTTTGTTTCAATATATTCGGAAAAGTTCGTGCTTTTCGCTGATTAAGAGTGTGAAAACTTTTATACTGAAAACCAGTTCGCGTATTTCACCTTTCAAATATGAATATAAATATATTCTCATATAGACCACTGTCTTTTTCTTTGAACATACATAACTGTTTTCTTCAATGTATATGGAAGTTTCTTGCACATGAAACCTGGATGTAAATTGCTAGAATTATTCAAATTCAAAAAGGTGTTTATTTATCCAAGTGGTTGTACAATAACAGGAACAATTAACGAATAAAATTGATATAACAAGTCAATAAAAGTAAC
Source organism: Hetaerina titia (assembly GCA_037158775.1). Taxonomy (NCBI): domain Eukaryota; kingdom Metazoa; phylum Arthropoda; class Insecta; order Odonata; family Calopterygidae; genus Hetaerina; species Hetaerina titia. The sequence continues at coordinate 12,806,117 of CM073770.1, forward strand.
AAGGAAGTACAACTAACAAGAAAGCCCTGTTTTAGGCATATGTCTCTTCAGGGTAGAGTTATTCAAAACTAATATGCTTAATAACCGATAAGTTATTCCCTTTGCCGTGAGGTTAAAAAGCACATCATTTAACTTGAGGATCACTTAACTTAGAATCCTTGACCATATCTAGGATCCTTGACTTCGATCGTGACTCTGTTTTAGAGAATTTCGAGGTACTCTTATAACATGCCAAACCATCTGTTAAATATTTCTGCTGATATTTATTTTTTAATTCAAAAATTTCTATTTTCATCATGTTTAGAAATTAAAAGTAAGCCTTTTTAATACGAGAGTCATCCGGAAACTAGTACCCGTTCGTGCCGCATGAAGTGCTGATGACGCGAGTAGCCGCTGAACGAGGTCAGATAGCTTCAGTGGCTTGTCTGCCTTCTCTGAGCCAAGTTGCGTGACGCTAGCATTGCCTGTGTTGTTTCTGTGATTGTTTACAATGTTTAAAAAAATTGAGAACGCCGCCAGTTGTGAAGTGAGGGCAGTGATTAAATTCCTCAATGCAAGAAACGTTCGCCCATGTGATATTCATCGCCAATTAAAGGAGGTGTATGGAGACAATGTAATGGACGAGTCGTCTGTTCGGCGGTGGTGTCGCAACTTCAACATGGGGAGGGGGAACACACACGACGATGAGCGTTCGGGGAGACCGTCTGTCATTACAGACCAACTGGTGAGCTCAGTTGACGAATTCGTGAGGAACGATCGGCGCGTCACAATTGATGACATCTGTGAGCATTTTCCCAATGTTTCTCGAACAATTGTTCATGAAATTGTTAAACACCATCTGCATTATGCAAAAATTTGTGCAAGATGGGTCCCTCGCATGCTTACAGATGAGCACAAAACCAAGCGTATGGCTGCAGCACTGACGTTTTTGGGACGTTATTCTGATGAAGGAGACTCTTTCTTGACTCGCATAATTACTGGTGACGAAACATGGGTTTGTTATGCATCACCTGAGAGTAAACGACAGTCAATGGAGTGGCATCATGCTCATTCACCAAACAAACCAAAAAAATTCAAGACAGTTCTGTCCACCAGGAAACTCATGGCAACCATTTTCTGGGATCGACGAGGTGTATTGCTTATTGATTTTATGGCCCGTGGAGACACTATTAATGCCAATGCGTATTGTGAAACATTAAAGAAATTACGGCGGGCAATACAAAATCGGCGGCGAGGTCTATTGCCTACTGGTGTCATTCTCGTTCATGACAATGCCAGGCCTCATGCAGCTGGGATAACACAAAAACTTTTGCAGCAATTCAAATGGGAAACTTTCGACCATCCACCGTATAGCCCGGACTTGGCCCCTTCAGATTTTCATCTCTTTACAAAGCTTAAAGACTTTTTTGGTAGGAAAAAGATTTGACAGCGATGAAGAACTTAAAGAAGGAGTGACCCTGTATCTCAATGAGCTGGCGGCGAAGGACTATGCAGCAGGAATACAGAAACTTGTCACACGTTATGACAAATGCCTTAATTTGCTTGGAGATTATGTTGAGAAGTAGTTTAAAGTATCCTCTTTCAAATAAAATTTTTTATGTTTGTTAATATTTACTTTTGTGTCTTTATTTCACGAACGGGTACTACTTTCCGGATGACCCTCGTAATTAGTCAACTCTTTTATTTTCGCATCAAATTCTCTCATTTAGCGAGAGTCTTGCTGTCAGTTTGAGCATGAGTTTTTCGGGCATAATCTGATTTTGATTTCATAATATTTATGTTCCTATTATTTCTTTTCATGGTTAATATTATAGCGATATACTTCGATTTCTTGTGGAGCGATTCCACTTTTGATAACTCTTTAACTGTTAATAATTCTCCATTGATTGATTATATCTATTCAGGTGTCGGAATTAAATTTTTGGGGAAGTTAGAATACTACGTACCTTCAAGATTCCTTCGTAATGAATCATCACTTGGAGCCTGCTACTAGTTAAGTACATTATTAATAGGTGAATTTTACCATCGGAATTACATCTAAATGCCACTATTGTTACGCCACAACCCTTTTGTCCTTCTATAGTCCTGATTCGAGGCAAAATTGAAGTATTAAACCCTTCACGCTTCCGCTTCCATTCACCCACGGGGTAACAAAGGTGGACCTCGCATCCAAAAAAAACTGTTTAATAAATTCAAAAGGGAGGTAAATGTGGAAGAAATATCCTCCCGCGGAAATATTAGGGTAATACTTTTATAAGTAACAGAGAGAGGTGAGCGTATGGAAGTGATCTGGGAGGGGAGAGGGAAGGAGAAAGGAAATGGAGACCACTTTCGCGTGCAATACGTAAAAAGTGTTTTAGGGCAGCAGATGGGACACACTCTTGTGGAAAAGAATGATTCGAATGGAATGGCCTCGTTGAAGCACCCATTGGGATGCTATGACGCTCTTATTTTTTACGCGTACATGGGATATTTTCTTAGAATATGAGAGGGAAAGACGTCCTCTCGTTCTTTTCCCGTAATAGGAATTCCCTCTTTCGCCCTTCCTCCCTCTTCTCTCCTATTCTTTTTTTATTGTGCCGTTTGGAAACGTCCGGCAATGAGGGAATGAAAGGAAGACGACGGCAGCAAAGATTAGAGCGAGTTAGAGGAGGATAGATTGCGATCTGGCAGAGGCTTGGTTCGGCTCAACTGTGAGAGAAAGAGGTAGATATTGGTGGAATGGCAACGTCTATACGTCTGACAAATGTGACTTCATGTAAATGTATATGGTAACACAGTTAAAAACAATGCATTTTCATTAATAACAAATAGAAATTGTCTTCATAACTCGTCATAATTCCCGGTCTGTTATATAGATATTATTTGGGGATGATTCGCTAATGAAACCCCATGATGATTTGGCATGTTAAGGCTCTAGATTCTAATTCTAGGGAATAATTGGAAGCATTTACTTGTTGATGAAACAAGAAATGTTCTTAATTCGTCTTCTTCTCCACAGTAAGAATACCCATTCTTCACTTTCCTAAGCCTCTTTACCTATTTCAGTACCAAATAATATTTACATCACATTCTGTGTATTCTATCGATTAGTATTTCATTTTGAACAATAACACGCCGAATGCTTGGAAAATAGTTAAAAGATAATTTCCTTTTCTATAATTTGAATAATTGCACAGCATTTTTATTTCTGTAGTTCTTGGGTCATTTTCTCGCAAAATTCCGTGATGAGAGTCCTGATGTCTTCTAAATAGAAAAACGATTGAGTATTACCCGAAATTCCCAATGAATAAAGCCACAAGTATTACATAATTTCCACAAAATTAAAAATGTTCCATTTTATTGTAGAATTTCAATTAGTTTTTCTTTGTTCAGAACGTGAGACGATATAAGTTTGATCATATTTCCTGACTCCTTAACAGTTGAAAATAATTCCGTGAGGCATATTTGCAAGATCTTCATTTTTTATACCTAATTTTCTTCAAAGAAGAAAGTCAGTATCTATTGTACACAGACATTTGGTCAGTAGAAGATTATATCTTTTTACAGTTTTTACGCGGTATTCCTCCAGAGGAAAATAAAACACGAATAAGAGCTGAGAGAAATTTATATGTCTGATATGAACACTATAAGTTTTTAAAATATTATTTTATAAATTGAAGTTCTAACGACCTATGAAGGAAGAGATCATAAAAGCTCACTTCCCCAGTAGCCCCTGTCAATTCACAGATACTTCCGCATGTCTTTAATGTCGTGCGGGTCGCGAGAGTTTACGGCGCTCTGGATCTGCGCATGCATGAAACTCGGAGACATTTGAATTTTTAAATGAATTTAATAAAGTCTTTAACAGCGACTACTACTACTGCTAGACAACTACGTATAGGTAAAAACTTGTACATGAATGCCAAAGTACTTTAATTCAGCAACTTAAAGTGGAACTTAGATTAGATTGCATTATATCCAAGCCAAAATTTGTACAACATGCATAACTAGCAGAAATTGGCATGTGGAATAAAGAAGGTAGTGCCTTAAAAATGGGGCAGGCTGGAGATTATTAAAAAGACTAGAACTAATATACGATATGATTTTCGATCCATGAGAATGGAGATAAAACCTGTGAGAGTGACTTAATAGACACTTCATTTGCGGATGAAATACAGAGGTATGTGAGGGTTGAAAAACATCAAAGAATGCCTATTGAAGAATGTTACAAACATGCCCTTAGTTCCGAAACTTAAATTTTCAAATCTATATTTTTCAAGAACCAAAAAATATTATGTGCTCAAGTAATTACTTTCTCCATAATATTGGTTCATGGCGTCCTCTAAAACCTAATAATAAGTGATAGTCATTTACAATTAATTATTTGGCGAGATGAATTTTCATAAAAATATTGAAGGTAGACGAAATGAATTTTAAATACTGTCATCATTCAACTATCACCGATTATAAAATTAAAGAAATAAAAATATCACATGCAATAATATTGAGGTCTTAATAAGAAGTCTTAAATGTTTCGAATTGTTTTTTTTAATTTGCTTTAAAAAGTTTTCCTTTCGGTAATTATGCCAGGAAAAATAAAGTAAAATCGGTATTTTAAATATCATCTTGTTTGAAGAAATAATAATTCTTCCGATCACATGAATTTTTGAAAGATGTACTTATGCTCGTACTTCCACACAATTTCTCCCTGGAATTTCATGGAAAGTTATTTTATGTTTTACTCGCGAAATAATGACTGAATATGGTAATATTTTTACATGGGGTTTATAAATTAATATTGGGGTTTCAAGACTATTTAGTGTTTATTATATTTAACTTACAGTGATAAACTATACATTAAATAAAAGAGTAACTCAAACAGTTTTCTTATAAGTGTTCAGTGTGCATATATCGAATCGATAGACGAATTCTTCCCAAACCTTAATCAGTGTGTCAAGAGTAACATTTGCAACAACTGCTCCAATCCTGTTTCTTAAGTCGGATAGGTCAGCTGGTAGTGGAGGCACATACTCATGAACCCCCAAAGGTAAAATTTACATGGCGTGAGATCGGGCGACCGTTGCACTCTAACTACAGATTCAGTCCTTACGAATTGTAAATCACGAAACGCTTTCTATTTACCAGTCGCCGTACTTGCTACTGGCTCTTTCTAACGGACGACAGGAAAAACAGTCCATGCACAGGTTTACCAACAAAGCTGTTTGAGTTTCTCTTTCATATAATGTATAATTTATTATTGTTAGTTGAATTTAATACACAATACAAAATTTAAAACCTCAATATTCATTTTGAAACAGTCCATATTAAAAAATCTGCAAATTTAATAATAGTAATTGTTAATTTTTACTGGAAAAAGGTTTACAGAGAAAAATCACATGTGATGTGGTGAAGGAGTTTATTTTTCACGATTTTCGTTAAACAAAGAATCATATCACACCACTTATTCTATTATTTTATTTAAATGAAGTTTTTTATAGAATCATACCTTTAAATTTAGTAACTCCTCAGTGAAGGTGGTAGTAGTTACTGTACCCTAACACTCTCCCTGATAAATTTTCATTCGATAAGCATGGCTGTCGAGAAACCTCGAGAGCGGTTTGATTAGCCATTTCGATTCGCTGTATGCGTGATTATAGGTTCCCCCACCAACCCAAAGGCTTATGGATGTGGCTGGTTGGGAGGAATTCAGGAAGAATATGAAGGCAAAAACGAAGAATAGGGGTGAGCTAGAGGAAGCGATTAGACCTGCTATTTGGGAAGAAGCGCAAATTGGTGTTGGGGAAGGTAATACGAGGGTAGTTTTTAGGCAATGGGGAGGGTGGAAAACGAGAACATCCTTGGAAGGGGGAGAAATGAATGAATGCCTTGATAAACGAATTGTGCGGTTGAGAATTGGTCGTCCGCCTCCGAACTCAATGGCACCGAGACGAACAAAGGGGAACGGAAGAAGGGGAGATGCCTTGAGGCTGCTCCTCGGAGAGTTAAGGAAAATTAGTTGGTTGGTCAATTACTGGCAGGAGATTGGAGAGTGATGGGTGGACCCAAGGACAATATGTTGCTTTTAGATGGTGGAGTAGCCCTTTCTTTTAAAGCTCCTAAAGAATCAGACTAACTAATAGAGAACATTTGGTAAATCCTGATGCATATACATCTGCATTAGAAAGAAAATGGATATGCGGAACTTCAAAAATAAAATGTTTTGCAGAATAGGGAAAATGATGAATCAGCGAACTGTATGTGACCTTACTTATTTTCAAGGACACGTCGACGAGGTACACGTCCGTTGTTTTCCGAATGGCCTTCGCCTAGTTTAGTTCAGTACGATTATATTCTTGGTGTTTATTCTCAAATCACATAAATCTGCCATTATTGGCTCCAAGGCTCAAAATTTATAGCCAGAAAAGATACGAAAGACATAAAAGAATTAAGCTAAAAGAAAGTAACCAACTTTTAAACAAAACGGAGTAACTAAAATAAGTTCGTTGTCAATGGGTGCTAATTGCAGTAACTAACATGAATCACCATTTTGTACTACTTACACTTTTTAACATTATGAAAGAATTATTGGCTCTCACGGCACCAATTATTTTTCAAGGGCAGATGTTTCTCTTGTTCAAAAATTTTTCGCTGTGCGCAGTGAATCCCTACAATGGTAGCAAATTTTCCTTAAATACGCATCTCTAAGAGAAAGCAAGCTAGAAAATTGCTACCCGGTGAATTTATTAATAAAATAAAATTAAGGAGATACTCTCCCACATAAATGAGAGGTTTTTATTAAAGGGTTTTCAAGCAGACAAAAAACAAACAAAAAGAACCCAGCTTCAGTCAGACGCCAGCATTACGATGTTGGCGTAAAATCACCGCGAGAGACTCAGCAGGAGGAGAGCGGGAGGGAAGGTTGCGGGAGGATGGGGGCGAAAGGGGAGGATGGGGTGGCGGTGATTGGTGGTGGAAATGTGTGCGAAGAAAAAGGCATCCTTTTCTCCCCTTAGCTCCCTGCCACCCCTCGCGTCTTCGCCTTCGAAGAACGTCCCGGTTAACTCTTCGTTTGTGCGCGCGCGGGAAAGGGATGTGTACCGTCCTTCGGGCCCCCACCCCTGGGGAGGTTTCCATGGAGACAAAGTCGGGGGAGAAGTGGAGATGGGGTGAGTGGGGTACGGAATGGTAAGGCGACCCCCGGCGGCCACTTCCTCGACATATCCTGGAGACTACCATTTCCACCCCCACCCTCCTCCAGCCACGGAAATCATTCTTTAGGTCCACGAAAATGGTGTAACTCCACAGCTTGAACCGATAGCAGAAAACCGAAGGTCTTCACTCTTGAATGATCACTTGTTAATGATCATGTAAAAAACAGTAAGATATTTTAATCAAAATGTGAAACAAAGCAAAAATGCGGTAAAAATTTTATATTTTCTTTGTACATGTTTTTTAATGAGAAGGTTAGCCATAGCGCAAGTCCGCACAGATTGCAGTGTGATAAGTTGATAATGTTCCCAATATATGCCTCTTACTCACGATTATTTTAGGTTTTCAGAAATCAATTAATTATTTTATGTGTATTAGTAGACATTCGGTATATGCTTCAATAAAGAAATTTGTTAATAACTCCTACCAAAATTAATTTTTAAAATTTATTTTCATTATTGTTTACAAAATTGGATTTCAAGTTTGAGATGAAAATATTGTAAACGAATTTATGAGGATATCAGAATGATGGAAATGTTGATATGGCGTCTAATATATTTTCAAAATTCCAACGCCAAGTTTGAACCTATCATGTTTCTATCATTTCATGGTATACAATGGGGTATTTACCTGCTGATCCGCACCTTGGATATAAAATCAATAAAGACTTAGAAAATATCGTGCGAGCAGGGATAATGCACGCGACGGGGCTCACGTCTGCAGCTAACTGCAACTTAAACTGAAAACGAAGTGAGAAAAATCGAAATTGAAAAGAAAAACGACAAATATTTTGACGATATTGTTTCACAATGTATTAGAATAAACTAAACAATAAAAATAGGGAAATGTTAGTAAGTTAGTTATTAAGTTAGTAGGGAAATAGTTTCTACAATATTTTAATTGGGAAGAAAATAATTTCAGAGAATTTTTAGCAAATAATTCGAACGTTAGCTTTACGAGAGGTTGATAATTTAGTTCGCTGGTAATTATTTTAAGTTGTTTTTTATCCATTACAACGCCAAACGGAAGAAAATACTGCAAACGTATTAAGTTATATAGTTAGTTATTTTATTCCCCTGCAAGCCACCCCTAGGTTCGGTGGCAGGGGGTGAGTACACACCAGACTAATTTTGACCCGAATGTTTTCACCCCTACCGCGGTCGGGCAATGTTATTCTAGTCCCCTAACTTTGGTAGAAAAAATGACATCTTAAATCGATCTGTTCTATATTTAACCTCTCTAATTTAATCTATCTTATTTACATGAACTCTCCTAACGTACTATGATGAATAATGCATTTTCAACATCACTGCTAAAGAGGCCTCCTTCCAATTTGTGCAAGATGTTCAATCTGTAATTTAACCTTTGCTCTATGGGTGATTCCCAGCCTAGCTCCTCTAATATTTTGAATTCGCTACTAATTTTATCATAACAAAGGTTTACAAATCTAGCTCCTCTACGTTGCACGCGATTCGATTCGGCAATCAACCTTACTTCATAAGCACAGTTGTATCCTGAAAATTTACTCTATGAGCAATACAATGTACTGCTGGCCTAGCTAACAGGTCCCGGGTTGAAATTCGCTCTGTGTATTAAGTAATGTGAAGTAATGACCTCCTTTCCAAGAATTTTATTCTGTCCGAAATGAACTATAAGTAATCAAGAACAGATAGCAATAATTTTCCGTAAGATAAGTTTAATTGTACGACCGCATTTCGATGAATTACACCATCTTCAAGTGACAATACAATACTTCTAAACCCGCTCGTATAAATAGACTTATCTATTGGTAATTATTACTATCTCTTCTTCATTATGTTCAAATTCCACCCCATCACGCCTGGAACTACTCAATTTAACTCTGAGTCTTAGAAGCACCTCTTTCCTTCAATTGTAACTGTTCTTTGATATAAAGTGAAAGCAGTGAACAAAACATTTACTAAACAGGCTCATCGCCATGGAGACGGTTCTCAATTGAGAAGTGACTATGAATTCTTGCATCCAAGAAATTATTTTCATAAAAATGGTGTTCTTTTGTGCTGCATGTGAAAGAAATATTGATTACTTGTGTAGTCCATCCAAAACTTTTGACGGGAAATTTATACACGATGGAATTTCTTTCATTTCTCGGTGGCTACGAGTGGGCTGGACTCGACGTCCTCTTCCCACGGCTCACTGAATAGTATCAGTGAAAGCTTTCCCCGCGTGAAAAGGGACGCATTTTTCATCATCCATTCACGTCGTTGCATCAAACGTCTACCCAATATTTCAATACCTACCTCCTTTTGAAAACATATCCGCCGAATCTTACGACCATTCATCCGCGAGGGTTTCGAGTGAACCTTTTCCCTCCCCCCCCGCCCACTCCCCCACACGCACACACTCCCCGCTCCACACACCCTCCCACCCAAAGCGGAGGGCGAGGAACAGACCGAGGCCGAAACCGATATCCCCTTGCTCTCCTCTCCACCTCATTCCCCCACCCCCGCCACGCTCGAAGCGTGAGTGGGCCGGAAACGCTCCGATAAACCCCGAGGTCAAATTTCTCCCGAGGACCCCGTTTGAGTGACTTTGGAAGCGTCCCCCGGAATTCTGGGAAATGCTGCGTTGATTAGCTTACACGGGTTTGGAAATGTCAACGAGGAGAAAGCCTCTAGAGCTCCACCCCCTTTGCCTGCCTTTTCTCTCCCCCCCCCGTGCGGGTGGCCCCTCGCAATGTCCTTCGGCCTCGAGATAGGGAGCACACAGGCGCCATTCGACCCTAATTCGCCCCATTTCCTCTCCAACCCCGTTGTGTCACGCACCATCGCACTCGTCGGCAGAAATGTCACCCCCTGCCATTTGCCCCAGCCTTTGGTAATCAAACCCTGTCCCCTCCCCGACCCCGCTGGAGGAAGAGGACGAGGGCAATGAGGGCTCTTCGTCACGAACCACGATAAATAATCGTCTGCTAGCTGCAATTAATATTCTCCATTTGTTTCCTCGTTTCTTTCCTGTTGGATGTTGATGCTGGTTTTCCACGGAGGCCTAGATACCAGTCCCAGAAGAAGTGGATTTTTCATTAATAATTTTTTTATTTATTTATATATACCCTGGAATCCACCTCTAAGGTGTGGCAGAGGGTAAATACACCCCAGAATAATGTTACCCGAACGTGACCCTACTGCGGTCGAACAATGTTATTATGATCCCTTATCGTTCGCGGAAAAAATTACATTTTTAGTCTATCTGTTCTACACATAATCTTTCTAATTTTATTAACATGATCTCTTCTACCGTAGTACGATGGATGTAATAATACATTTTCAACATCACTGATAAAGAGACCTCCTTCCAATTTATGCAAGAGATTTAATCTGTAATTCAACCTTCGCTCCGCGAGTGATTCCCAGCATACCTGTAGCTCCTCTAATATTTTGGATATGCTACTACGTTTACCGTAACACCATTTTACAACTCTAGCTCCTCTACGCTAAACGCAACCTAATTCGGCAATCAATTCAACTTCGTGAGGATCCCATATACTTGCAGCATATTCTAAATTAGTCCTAACCAACGACAGATAACATTTCTCTTTGATCTTTTTATCACGTTTACCAAATAATATTCTAATAAACCCTAATTTTTGTTAGCTCGTCCACATATTCCCCGTATATGTTTCACCTAGGAGAGATCGTGAGTGAGGATAACGCCTAGGTATTTAATTTATTCAATACATTCCATTTCGGTGTTCCCAATACAGTAGGTTTCGTGTGGCAATTGCTCTTTTTCCAAAAATGTATGACTATGCACTTTTTTAAGTTCAGTTCTAATTGCCAAGTGTCGCACCAGTGTTGTATAGCATTTAGGTCATCTGATAAAGCTGCTCTGTCCTCAGGATCACGGATGTCACGGTAAACCACTGCATTGTCGGCAAATAAACGTATTTTACTAGTCACTACGGAGTCAATACTGGGTTCTTCCTCGTCTCCGTTTTTAAATATTGGTGTTACGTTAGCCGTTTTTTTAATCTCTGGGAATCTTGTGATCTACTAGCGAGTTCTGACATATGATTTCTAGATACGGCGCAATTCCCGACCCCAGATCCTTAAATATAGGAGCGGGTATTTGATCGGGCCAGGAGGATTAATTAGGGTTAGTATTTTTCAGCAAACTGTCTATTCCATTACATGATATTTCAATTATGGGCACCGATTGACCGGCATGATTTGGTAAGCCATTGGGGGTATAAAGTAAACATGTATCATATCACCAGCATACAGTCAACATGTGACATTCGGTAATAAGAATGATACTCGTAACCCGGCCGTCATATGGACAAATCGCATAGGAGTGTGGAAGATCCACATCCACTATAAGATTCATTAGTGGATCCCCATGGCTTCAACTCGTAATGTGCGTATTCCCTGCTTCACTTCGGCTCGCTTTAATGAATTTCGTCTTTGAAAATGCATGTTTAACACTTTGTTATATCTGGAGAAATCTAACGTGGGATATTATAATGAATAGCCCTAATGGTCATAATTGCTAAATTATTGATATTTACGAAAAATGTCATTCCTTCATTGAAATATATCATGCTCACGTAATAGAACAATGTTTTTAATTTTTCCTTGTCAAATAGCCGGCGGTTAAAAGGTTTCAGAACATTTTTTGTAATTCACTTCCCGTTTCAAATATATAAATATAGTGGTTTTAGTCTATTGGTTATTTCTTTGGTAATCCTTTAGCCTTCTCTTTTCCATCTTTTTTAACATCCTTCTTTAATCTATCAATCTCTAACTTTCCATCCATGTCCTTCATTTTTAATGAATAATTTCTTTTCGTTGATTAAGGGGGGTTTTTTTTATCACCTGTCCACTTCCTTGCCTCACTCTTCACCCATTACAGCGCCCTATCTCCTAAAAGGATACGTATTTAAAAGTTCAGGAATATTTTGGAAGAAGAATTCTTATGGACTGATTTTATGGATATTTATGAGGGAGGAATTTGCAGGAAGACTTTTTCAGATCAGTGTTAGTTTCCATTTAAAAAAAAGAAAGAAAGCAATATATGAGGACTACAAGAACTTGTACCGAACGATAAGTCTGATTTCGCAAGTAGCTAAAGTGGTACATCAAAGAATCATCAACAAACAGGGCTAATGATTACTTCAGGGATGATAAGTTTCGCTTTGGGAAGGGTAGAGGCAGGATGGCAGGCATAGCAATAATTAGGTCACTAATAGAACGGCACATAGAATAAAATCAAAATGTATATATCTATATTGTAGGTTTCGAAAATGCACTTGATAGAGTGAACTGAGTGGAATAATTCAATGTATTGAATAAAATAGTAATGGACTGGCGGGATAGGAGAATAATCCATAACCTGTAGATGAGGCTCAGGTGCGAGCAGCGTCCGGATGGGCATATAGTATATAGGAAGAGGAGTGAGATAGGGTTGTCCGTTATCACCTGTGCTATTCAAAGTATGCACATGTGGAGGAAATGATCAAAGAGGCATGGGAAGAATGAAGATGGGAATGAATATATATTTTTACATACACACCTACATTTGCGCACGCATACATTATATGAACCTATCAAGATAAAGGCGTGTTGCCCTCCTCCTGAGGCCTGAGCCTGAGCCCTCCGAAGAAATCCTACGAAGACATTCGACAATAATTGTCGGATGGATTGATGGTGTGCATCGCGTGCTTGATTTCCTCGCCCCTTTGTGTCCCAGACCCTCACTTTCTCTCTCTCTCTCTCCCTCCCGCGCCAGGGCACGCTGCACGATCCCCGAGTCGGTGACCCTTCAGAGCGCCTGCGCCACCTCACAGTGCCGAGCACGAGCGTGCGTCCGCGCACCCTGCTGCATGAGGGCACTTTTGGCCGTCTCTACCGGGGCGTGTTCGTGCCGTACCGGCCCAAGAGCGGCGGTGGGAGCCAGGGCAGCGGCGGGGGGCGGAGGGGATCGAGCGGCGGCGGCGGGCGCTACCGATCGTACGGCGGCGGCTCTACCACCACGGACGTGGAGGCGGACGAGGAGGACGTGTTCGTCAAGACGGTCACGGGTGAGAGGACGGGGCTGGCGAAGTAGTCCCTTTCTCTCTCATGATATGCATCACCCTTTCATTGTCATTAGTCATTTTTCTTTAGGTTTCGTACGTTTTTCACACACCCACCCCTTCCTGTGTGGGTGTTTTCCTGCAGTAGATTTTTTCGTCAAGGATATCTATCCACAATTCTTACGCTTTTCCACAAATCTATATCTTCTTACATTCTACTCAATTTTCCCTGATGTAGCATTTTATATTTTATTTCGCATTTTCCCATATGCACTGTAAAAATGTCTACACACTTTGCTGTGACTGTTGTTATGAAATACAGGTATATGCTAGCAAATTTGGAGGGGTTAGGTGGAAGAAGGGACTATCTAGTTTCAATCTTTCCTCTATAAAGACGTTGTAACATAATAATTATTATTACTACTCTCTCGCAATCTCCTCCAGTACACATATAGAGACTTTCCTTTCTTATGATTTTCCACCCTTATTTATTTACATTTATGTGTGTGTGTGCGTAGGTAAATTAATGAGGGTGTATTTCAATTTGAGGTTCTCTTCAATATATAATAGAAAATGGTTAGCATACAAAAATTATACAATCTTGATAACATAATAAAAATTATATTATTGTATCGTTTATTTTTGTTAGGTTTGTGGTCCATGAGAGAGAAACTGCAAGCACAATTTTTTCAAACATTGAAAGAAATTCCTACTTTTACAGTAATGAGAATATGGAAGTCAAATGGCATGGTTTCTGATGGTTATCTTTTCTTATTGATGGAGAGTAAATATTACAACTGCTAGCCAATTATTGTGGATAGATTCTAGTTTATCTGATAAATATGTGCAGTATTTATTTTTAGTGATTATCTGAGATTTTTTACATTTCTCTTCAATATTATGAATATATTTCTTGTCAGCTACATCTCTGTCATGCTAGTCCCTGTATATTCATAAAACAGCTGAATTGAGTTGATAACATACTTTGTTTTCATAGATGGAAAGTAAAATGTAATTTCAGTGTCGGCATAAGAATTTTATTAAGACTTTTAGGTTCTGAAAATGAAGATTCTTTTAAAAACAAATAACCTGAAAAGTTGAATGATTATTTTGTCCTGTTTAAAATCAATGCTATGTCATAGAATTTTATTGTAAACAAAATGTGAATGAGTAATCAGAATGAAGTTTTGTGCTTGAAAACTTCTAGTCATTGCTGTATTTTAAATTACAAATATTTTTTTAAAAATGAGCAGAAATTACATGCTGACATCAATAAGATATAATCAAGTAATCAATATTTTATTAGATCTTACTTTTTTCCTCCCCTATATTGTTCTAAAATATCTTTATCCAAAAAATGTGCACAGGATAACAGCAAAAAGGTTTTGGGTAGCATCATATAAAATGCAAAGCAGAGCTTACATTGCATGGTAGTTTAATAAATGAGAGTGGAACTCACCTGGTATTAAAACCTACAGCATGTGGCATTCACACATTCAGGACCATTGAGATTGGGGGAGATGCCAGTTCCATTCTCAGAGCCATATACTCTTTCTCAGAAGGTTCTGACATCCTAAGAAATGTTAGATTTATCTGGAATAGTTTGGAAGTATCAGATGAATTTGAACTTGGGATCTTCTGAGAAGTCATCACAACTTCTCTCTTGGCTCCCATCCAGCTTTGAAATGAACCACTACTTGGATGACGGTTATGCTGCTGGGGATCAGAGTGCACAGCATAGGCAATTTCAGCTTGTTATTTATACTGTAATTCTCTACCCACCTTACTTAAGCAATTTGAAACACTTAAGGAACTAATCATAAGTATTCCACCTATTTACGGTCCCTAAAAACCATCACATATTGTGTAAACATTCTCCAATCTAAAATGTTTCATTTTGTATACTTCTTGCTCACTTTCAACTGAAATGGTTAACATTACATTGCCACAATGCTTCCATTATAACTTGACTATTCTTTTATATTTTTGGTTGTTTTTTGCATAGCAATTATCACGTTACCGAATTTTTTACAATATAAATAATTTTCCTATTTGGGAGATGCTTTTTAAATTAGGTACAACCTGTATTTCAGAAGCTGCATCTGCTCTGCAGACATCCCTCTTAGTGTCAGAAGGGACAATGCTTTGGGGGCTGTCTCACAGGCACCTTCTCCCAGTGCTGGCTGTGGCCCTTCCTCCTGGAAGGCCTCCCCTCTTGGCCTACCCTTATGCATCCAGGGGGAACCTCAAGAGGTAGGGATGGCTGTCCCACATTCCACTCAAAAACAGCTGTATTAAGCATGCACATATTTAGAGTTATCCTACAGTAGGTATTATGTTCAATAAATTACTTCCCAGAATGTTCAGTTCCATTTTTAAGCACCTGATAGAATATTTATGATTAAAAATCCTGTGTTTGTTTTAGGAACCATGACAGTCATGCTCAAATGATACAAATTTTTTCTCAAAACCCACATATTCGTAGTTGTAAATCACTGCTTTATTATTATCACTAGCCAAAGAAGAAATGTCAATGCATTTGTTAAAGTCAGCAATGCCCAAAGCAAATGGGTAAAATACAAATACATATCAATTTCTTATTGTTTCATTTAATTTATATTTATTAAAGGCATATAAAAGTTATTTTGATATCCTACAACAAATCTCTTTTAGTTAGATTCCCATGATCATTAATAGAGCTTAATTGAAATTAATTAATACTTACTGTAAATGAAGAAAAAGTATGGTTCATGCAGTATTAGCAGCTGTGATAAAACCTGTTTTAATAAATCATGACCTAAGCAAACAATATTCATGCCAGTTTAAAAATTCAGTTAATTGTTCACTTTAAAATATTATGTGAAAGGACATATATAAGGCCAGTAGTTTTATCAAGAGTGACTGTACATTTTTATTTGTATTATTTATTGCACAAAAATTAAATTTAATGTTTTATTGTAGGCTTAAAATATTATTGTACAATATGTGGTACAAATGTTACTTATTTGACTACAGTATTTTGTCATCAGCAGTCATTGCAAATTGAAGCATGTTCATTTAAAAATAGAGGCAATATGTGATGCTGCATTGAAATATTGCTTTTGCCTGAAGAAAACCTCTGCTTAGGGTTGTGTAATGCTACAAGGGGCTCATGAATAGTCTGTTATTCCAAATAGCTTAGCTTGAAGATTGTTAAACATATTTAATGATGGAAGACAATCAATTTCTAAGTAGGATATACTGAGTGCTGGATAAGTCACTGCTCTTCCAAGATGGAAAAATTAATACTGTTGCTGCAGTTGTGAGAGAAGGCATAAAATAATGAAGAAAGAAAGGAAGTATGAAGAATTTAGGAGGTTATTGTATTTTTGGATGTTGGTTTATGCTTTGTTAGGAGAAACAAGAGAATGTATCATGGTACCATTGTATATTTTATGTCTTTCCAAAACCTACCATAAGCAGTAGAATACCTAACTGATTGAATGACTAAATGAAAAATATCTCAAAACACAAAGTGGTCAGATAAACTTGTACACTTCATACTTGAATATAATATTTATGAGTAGATAATATATATTCCTTGTGCTTCAATTTTAGGTTTCTTCAGCGATGTCGACTCAGGGCAGGAGAAGAAGCTGAGTCTGTAACGCTAATGACTCGTGACATTGTAGGCATGGGAGTGCAGGTGGCACTGGCTCTTCTTTTCCTCCATAGACATAGGATATGTCATCGAGACATAGCTACAAGAAATTGTGTGTAAGTACACAAAATGTGAATTTTTTCAAGAAAAAGATATTCGGATGAAATTTCCCTTACTCTCTCAAAACATCTCCCTTTTCTAAAATGTTGAGATAACAAAAGTTCATTCATGTTTCAGTTCCTCCAGAAATGTTTTTCATGTGGTAATAGTTTTGCCAGTCAAGTTTGATGAGCTGGATTGACTGTTTATCTAATTGAATGGTCTGAATTTTCATTGAGAAATGGCAATAATTCATACTGCTCAGTATTAATAATACAATTTTATTCCATGGTGTGCTGGTCATATCAATTGTCGCATTGATCATATTAAATGTTTTTGATCTACTTGAACAGCAAGGGAATGTGGACTAAGCAGATCAAGATGACTGGTAGACCTTATAACTTGACCAAAAGTGGTGTCACACATTAAATCATAATGTTGATATATTACATATGCAAGTGCTTAGCTGAGAGTTGCATTAATATGCTATATTTCATTTGACCCTTCCTAATGATAATTAATTGAGAGCATATACAGCATACTTTTCAACTTCTTCATACTATACAACACACTTCAACATACTTTTTCCCTATTTTAAGTAAAATCACTAATTGTATAAAAGGATATTTTTTTAATGCTCAAAGGCATCTCTGGACGAATGCAATTTTGGACAAATTTTACTACATTGTTGCTTGCCTGAAGTAGTCTGTCATATGCTGCACTAGAAAATCATGACAGTTCATCTCACAGGAATAAGTTCATATCAAGAGGAAAAAATGGAATATGAATCAAGTTTTCATGTTGAGCAGTTTGTTAGTGCATGTAGTATTGTATTTTTAAACATGTTCCAAGGAGATTAGTAACTGTTATTTGTCCAATTTAATTGGCATGGGGCTGTTTTTGAACTAAATAAATAAATGCAAATTTAATTCCAACTATAATGTAAGTGTTCACGAGTGGATACCTGGACATCCATGTAGTGGATCTCTGATTGTTATTTATTTCTCTCAGGGTTGATTCAGACCTTCGTGTGCGTGTGACTGATAGTGCATTGTCTAGAGATCTCTTCCCTGCTGATTATCATTGCCTTGGTGATAATGAAAATAGGCCTATCAAATGGCTGGCACCAGAAAGCCTTGTGAATAAGAGGTTTTCTGCAGCTTCAGACACAGTGAGTATGAATATTGTCTTGAAACATTTCTCATATAGGTACATGAGCATATACCTTTCTAGTTACATGTTACCTCATACTTATATATCTATTAATTCTCTATAATAGTTACCATTTTTTTATGAAATAATTGTAATAAAAAGTAAAATATTGCATTTGTAATAACACAGATATGCCTAATATTTAACATTTTCCTATTTTTATGTCATTTGTAAAATATTTGGGTACCTGTTTTGTAAATGCTTACAAGTTTTAGCTCTTGAGGCAAGTTCTGAACATAATTATAATAATACTGATAAAATAAAGTATTATTTATTCACTCACTCATAATTACTTTGAAATGTCAAAGCAAATATTTTAATTCACCCAAGAACTTGAATACTCTAAATTTTGAATATTTTTCTGCTAAAACCAAAGGGACCTCTTGAAGAACTGTTCCTGGCAATTAATGCCAATGAAAAAAGTACCTAAGCATATAACTTCTTTAATTGTATTTCAACTTATTTTTGGTCAATTTTAACACTTTTTACACATTAAAATTACTTGAATTCTTAATGTTGACAAGTCATTACTTACTAGTTTTCAAAAACAGTAAAAAGTATTATCATAATGTTGTTGAAGATGAAACATTGCTGAACATAAAAGGGTATGTGAGATGTAATAGTAGTAATCAATAACGTTGGGGTAAGTTTTTTAATCTCCATTAATCAATTTATAAGCCTTCTTGTTTTGATTTTTTGAAAGATATTCCCACATTTACACACAACGTGACTGATGATTTTCCATACTTACAACAAATTACCTCCCAATGTGATCCATATTGTTACAATAAAGTACTGATAATCCACCATTCTAGCGGATGAGGCATCAGACTAATTATACACCAAGGCAGAATTGGAAATGACAAATATAAGTTCTTGGCTTTATGCTATTATTTTTAGTGGAGTATTGGATAAGAGTCTTCTGTATACAGTGGGTGAATTTTAATTTAAATGTTCGGTTTTTATCATGTATTCAATTCGATTATTCATTGTATTTACCCTTTAAAAACATTTCACAAAGTTAAAATAATGAACAATTGATTATATATTTAGAGTCCCCCATGCCTCCTAATTATGTAAACAAAAATCAACAGGGATGATATATAAGCATGTGATGCTGTTAGCCACAAAATCCATTCACATTAAGGCTGGCATTTACATTTTTAAGTATTGTGCCCACTGGATAAAACTGATAGACTTTTTTTTAAACAGTCCCACTGATTTAGACTTTAAAACCCAAGCAAAGTACATATGTTATATGTACAAAGTATATATGTTATAATTCTATTATAATTCATTTATAACTTATTATGCTACTATAATCCTGGGCCCACTATTTCTCTCTCAAAAGTAGGTAATTAGAAAACAAGGAAACAGAGATCCTCTGACTTGGAAAGATGGTGTCCTGTCATTCAATATAAGAATACTTTCTAGAGATCCTGTTCATTCCTGTCTTTAATCTCTTACCTATGACCTTTTCACCTACCACTGA
This sequence comes from Hetaerina titia, assembly GCA_037158775.1. Lineage (NCBI taxonomy): Eukaryota > Metazoa > Arthropoda > Insecta > Odonata > Calopterygidae > Hetaerina > Hetaerina titia. The sequence goes on from CM073770.1 coordinate 12,825,803, forward strand.
GCTAACAGCTCTAGGCCACTGATTCCCCTTACTCTCAAACATTCATCACACACTGCATCTATTTATATCTTCAGACATTATGCAATATCAATGTAACATCATTTTAAATTATCCTGAATTATTATGAAAGCCAAAGTAGGCGCAGGTTATCCTTTTTTAAATTATTCGGAAGGAAAGTTATATAAGATTGGTCCAACACCAGTCAAAGCAACATACACACTCACTTGCTCAAGTTGTACTAATGCAGAGCAGTGATTTTGATGACTCTGACAGCATTATTGTATTCTTATAAGTTATGAGCATAAATTTTTGGAAAATGGCAGAAAATATTTTTCTATTTCACAATCACTGTAAATAGTCACTTTCATTGATGTAAATGGAGAGGGAGTGCTGCTGTTTGCTGTAATCATCAGACAATCGGTCAGATTATCAGAGCTGGTGGTCAGATTTGGTTCTCTGGAATAATTTATAGCTAAAAAAATTACCTGGAAGTAATTCTTTTGCCCATGGAAAACAAGCTCACATGATTTAAACAGCCATGTGATTCAGTATATTTAATCAAGTTCTAGTCTTGCTCTACTTTTATATGTTCATCTATGCACAGATTTACCGTCACAGGTGAGTATTCAAATCCATCATCATATTTGTGGTAAAAATCTTTTAAAAACTGCCTAAATTTTTATAGAATATGGGAATAGGATATAAAAATGTGAACAATAACTATAAACAATGGTAAAACCACAATAGGGACTTATTTCACTCTTAATTGAGTATAAAGATAATCTTTATTCTTTTTTATACAATATGTGTCACTGCAATGATTTCTTTTCTAATGCTCAAAATTAAGCCGATGGGTAGTTTTTTCATCAAGGATTTCTCCAAAAATATTGACTTATATTTGGAGAAATACAGTAATGCCTCTTAGGTATGTGTTCCTATGAAGTGCTTGCCCTATGTTATAAAATATGTACACAGCGGTTATATAAAAGTCTATGGCGTGATTTCTTTGCAGTGGGCGTTTGGAGTTCTTCTATGGGAGCTGACTACACTTGCCCAGCAGCCATACTCTGAGGTTGATCCATTTGAGATGGCTGCTTTCATAAGGGATGGCTACCGCCTTGCACAACCTCTAAACTGTCCTGATGAGCTGTGAGTAAATATGTGAAACAGGGACTTTATTTTCATGTTTCCCAATAAACACAAACATTTGGCAGCAAAATGGGGAAACATAGAAAATATGGCATTTTATGTAAAGTGACCTTCAAATTTACCATTTGAGTATCTGGACTTTAAGTAAATTAACCTGAAAATATTTCATATATTTTCATACACTGAAAGGAAAACTGCAACAACTTGGTATTCATTCAGTTAAATAATCTGTTGATCTGACTAGATTTTCATTCATGAGTGACTTTACATTCCAAAATTAAATATTTTCAGACATGAGTACTATATCCAATGGTTATAAAAATGAATTCTTCGAAATTGCATTCTGAGGACCTATTTTTACTGTGATCAGGAATCAGAATTTGCAAAAATGAGCAGCCATCATTTAACATAGATTTAGCTTGCATTTAGCACCTTTTTCTTCCTTCTGTTCTCGTATGATTTTACAACAATGGCTAAATGGGGACCTTCTGCTTCCTCAGATGGTCATGAATGGCTTCAGAAGATTGTTCTATTGAATTAACAACTTAAAATAGATAATATTTTTGTACTAACAACCATACCTTGACCTTTCAACACGTGGATGTGTATGAGCCATACTATCAGCAGTTATCAATCTATATTATGGTTTTTGATCAGATAGCATAGAGTGTATCCCAAACGGGATCCTAAGGCAAGTGAAACTCTCATATCAGGACACAGATGTCAGTTCCTTTCCTAGAATAACCTACAGTTTCCCAAAAATTATTTAGAAAAGCATGGTGTCCAGCAAGTTTTTATTGAGAAGACCTGTTTGGTATTTCAGCAATGTATTATTTAGTATAAAACACTTGGTCCTGCAAAAGTCAATTTCTTTTTTTCCCCAGATAATCTTTATTCTTAAACCTTAGCTCTGTTGCCCCCTATCATCCCTTCATTTGCTGATAGTTGTATTCCAATCCCACATCACTATTAGGTACATCCTTTTCAGTACATTCCCAATTATTTCTGGTTATTAATAATAATAATAATAAAAATAAATCTTTATTTGCCCAGAAGACACTGACACAGTGTAATAGATACATCAGTTAAGTGCATAGGACACGTCATATTCATATAGATGTTAGACAATGATAAAATTCAGAGAAGCATGATACAATAGTGTTAACCAAAAAGTGCATGTAATATATTCCAAATTCAATATGGTTATTTTTTCTCCATAAATTCCACTACAGAGTAAAACTGTTCTTTCCTTAAAAATGTTATTAATTTCTTTTTGAACAGGACAGGATCCTTTACGTACTTAAAATCGTGAGGGAGCCTGTTTAGTACAAGAAGGCCCATTGATTTAGGCCCCAGAGATGTATTTAAAGTCCTGCAATAAGTTTGATGCAGATCTCTGCAGGCTCTGGTTTGGTGACAATGAACATTGTCATTTGTCATATAATTGGATATATTGATAAAACAAACCTTCTATCTTTTGACCGGCAATTTGAAAATTGAACTACCACTCAGAAAATACCAGATCTTTTAAGAAATGTCAAGTCCAAAAGAGTCAACTACATGTGACCTGGAGGTTGTGGGAAATTGCTGCATCATACCATGCATACAAAGCATCCCTTTAAAAAGGCAGTAGCTATGCACTCCTGAAATTTATTTAATGATAATAATGGGTTGATTTTTTATAAAATTTTGTTATTTTGGCAAAATGAATATTTCTAGACAGCTTTCTAGTAAAAAGGAATTAGGAATGTATCACAAATAATAAACTATTAATTAAATTTTTTTTCTGAGTTTGCATTCCTGGTTGTTTCATTCTGTGACAGAAGAAAAAATGAAGATGATCCATGATCCTAAGCAAAGTACAAATAATTTTATTTGAATAAACTTTCAAAATAATTTTTTTTTTCAAATGGAATGTATTATCATATTTCACATTAATTTATATGCAAAAAATTGATTCACTAAATGAGAAAATCATG